>JAXQQM020078531.1:0-15436 GCA_034641835.2 Pinus albicaulis | reverse complement strand
AATATTTTGTCTTTAGGAGTCCTGACCTGTGTTCGCACATTAAGGTTTTGCCAACAAACCCCACACCACAAATTTCTTTGCAGCACCGCTAAGCAGTCAAAGTCTCACCCGGGCTAAAGATGCGAGGGTGTTGGAACCAAAGGATCTGAAATTGTGAGAACAAAGAATTTCTCATAGAGAGATTGACTGTAGGGGCATTCACCGGATATTTCACCTTTACTAGAAAGGATGAATCCGGAGGCTACCTGGCCCTTCTACAGACTCTGCCTAAAGAAATAAAATGTAATCACTAATGATCTTGATCAATGAAAGTATTTTTTTTTAAGTTCAAAGTATTCATTGATCTGTTTTTATGTGTGAATAAGCAAGAATATATGTTCTGCAATTGAAGTGTAGAGGTTTGATGATAAAATAAAAAGTTTTGTTTACTGTATAAACTTGTTTGGGAAAAGCATGCTTATGAAAATTTACTATTTAAACTATCAGAATCTGAAAATAAACAGCCAAAATATACAGAGTGACAGCAGATAGTTGTTTAAGCGGTTCACCCCTCTCTTGGGCTACCTCCGCTGGGTCCAAAAGCCTCTAATTAGGCTCAGTCCTCCTTTGATTAAATGCTTAAAATGAGATTACATCTATATAAAAGCCTCAAATGGAAAAATAGACTGCAAAAATAGATTCAGAAGACCCAAATCAGTCTAAAATGACTACAAAATCACCTCCATTGGATGAAGGTAGTCCAATGCAGCTCTCTTTCCCTTAGGCCCTGATGGCTCCACGATCAAAAGCGCTGTAAAATTCGCAGATAAAATGCCCTGGTGGCTCTGAAAACACTTCCAACAGCTCCAGAATGATCTCTACACCCAAAATAAATAAATAAAATCGTCTCAAAAGACCTCTCCTAGCCAAAGTTATGGCACTTTTACTCCAACTGCCAATTACACTAAAAAAACTCCAGCTAAAACTGGAGACAACGCCAGATAAGTCCGACAAACTTGGAGTCGGCGCTAAAAATGGAGGTTCCGTCGAAATCACCGCCAACCGGAGGGGGCTAATGGATAAGTCATGCGACCTTAACCGTCGGCAATGTTGGTTATGAACTAAGAGTTAAACGCGTTTTGGTCTTTAATATATAACAAACCATGAATATGCTCTGCCGATCCATGGGACCACGTCCCCATTTCTGCGCGCCCATACGAATGCAAACCGTTAAATACAATTTCGCGCAAATGGTTTACAACAACCACCGTGCTAGCCTAACGGTCAGTCCTCTCCACTGTTTGCGACCTGACGCGGGTTCAAGTCCTGCTGAGTGTACATTTTTAAAACGCGCAACATTTTGAATGTTTTAAAACCTTGGACCATAACACGTCACCCACCATGCGTGCCTACCTTAACACGTCATCCAACGCCCATGTGCATTTTTAAAAACATTATGATAGTGGGTTTAAAACCTGTTTCATAAATTTTCAACATTACGTTGAATGGTAAGCCACCTTTTTTTAACTTTATTTACAACATAATTTTAAAAACTATGGTATGGTATTTTAATTAATTTAATTAAAAAATTTTAATATTTAATATATATATAAAACTTTAATATAATATATGATTTTTTTTTAAAATCAAATAAAATATTAAATATTTATATATATATATATAAATAATAATATAACTTTAATTAAAATCAAAAAATTTCCACATAGAATTAAAAAATTTCCTTTCAAAATTGAAGGTTATTGGGCGTTTTCAAGCTGCATTAACTTCTGCATACGACATCGGATTTGAGTGCCGTTCACGGCATTGTGATCATTTCGCCGAGCACTTTCCAGTCGTTCTGTTTCGGAGCCATTCTGAGCAACTTCATTTTTGAGCATTTTCTTCAAGAGACTTGATCTCCTGATCACCTAAGTTTGGCACCACAGAAGAGAGTGTGAGAGAAAGCCATGCACAATGCACAGATCTATGGAAACAAAGCTAGTTTGCAGGCTTAAATAGATAACCAGTGTACACAATATTACATATTTAAATCTTAGGTCCGCATCCATGTGCGTTATACCAAAAAGGATATAAATTACAGTACGCGTAGCAGACCAAATATCATATATTATAGATAAACACAGGAGATAACACAGACCATTCGTACCTCATCACAGATTTAACACAGAGCGCAGATTCATATAACAGATAGATCCAAAACCAAATACCAGCAATACTTCTCATATATTATCAGCAAATTCTTACATAACCCCAAATCCCACCTGCGCACATAGCCAGCAAGGTCCACACACATCAGGACAAAGGATCTCCGTGTACATAGCCAGCAAGAGTCCAACCCAAATACCCGAAACCCAAAACTAACAATCTGCACTTAGCATTCACTTCTATTCATCTTCTACCTATCGACTCAAAAATACTTACTATTTATACCAATTTAGCCTAGACTTACCATGGTCTGCAAATTGTGGTTTGCGGACTCCTAGTTTTACCTATTTACCTACTTACAATGTGTTGGGGCTTTTATCCGCCCTATCACCCCTGCGCTAGACTAAATATAATCAAAATACTACAAAATTGGACCAGCTTTCATCAGTGTGGGAGACCCTGGTCCAACGGTTCCCAACCTAAATATTGTGACTAAATGTCCCGAGTCTTGCCATGGCTGAGCCTCCACACATTGCTCGCGATTACGAATAATATAAACGATTGGGGCCAATGCTTCTAGGATCTGTAACGTAGTGCATAGACTATCTGGTCTGGAGTATGCGACCCTCTATGGAAACGGTGACACTTCCCAATGTCGGTTACATTGATATTTGCTCTGATGTTATATCACAGGATGCAATTTGAGGGTAGTTTATACTGGATTCAATCTTTGTCCAAGGGCATATTTCTTGTGCCGAAGTGCCTCAATCTTAATGTGGAGGGATTCGTTGGTTCATAGATGGGTGAGGCACCGAGCTGGTATCAAAGTGGAGATGGTAGCCCCAATTTGTTCAAATTCTTCCTCTTTTTGGCGGAGCGCCTGATTAATTTGTCGCATGATTGGATCATTTTGAATCTACGTCCAGAGCTGCAAAGTAGCCTCCAATAACTGTGCACCCTGGTCAATTTGTCCCGTAATGGTGTGGGTGGCTGCAGTGAGTAACGTAGCGCGCTGGGCACGAACTTCAGGAGGCATCTCAAGTTGTATCTTGGCCTGGAGATTACTGATGTGCTGTTCCATTTGTGTCTTTAGGGTCTGCATCTCTGTTCTGGAAGCCGCCAGTGCTGCTGCCAATGCTTCTATCTTTACCCGGTGTGTGGCTCCAGGGGAAGGTTCCTCTGCTTCTTCCATGTAGAGCTGGTGTATAACTGTCTGTAGCCCAGCTTGTTGGGATGCAGTATTCTGCTATGCGATTGTCAACTCGGCCAGGGCAAGTTGTTGACTTACATGTTGGCTCTAATGGTGGATCTCATGACAAACCACTATATGAAGATCATGTACTGCTTCGTGTGAAAGCTGTGTGAGATTCAGATGTACTCTTGTTCCTACTAGGATCTGTGTTGTTGAGTCCTGATCTTCCATGATAAGGGCACCGCTAGGGATTTGGCAGAGGTGCCTTTCCCCCGTAAGTAACGTCAGTTCGCTCGAAGGCAAGGGGTCCTGGCCTCGAGTGACACGAGTCTGTGCATCATTTGTCTTACTTTTTAGAGCACAAAGCTCATTCTGAATGGTATCGACTACAATATTTTGTTGCTCTGCAAGAGCTACCCATCTCTCCTCTGTGGCCAATGTAACAACGTACGCATGATATTTGTTCATAGATATGAGGATGTTCTAGTTTTTCCCCACATGCAGCTCTCGGCATCAGCGAAGTATCCTGATCCTGTTTGGTTCCTTTCCCTTCCTTGTAGCGAGGTTACGGGTACATCTTCTCCCTAGGATTCAATCTCCATTATATCTTCTTCCTCGTGACTGCTTTGGTGCAAAAAATTTCGAGAAGGGCTAGGAGTCAACTGTTCGTGCTCGAAGAATACGAATCCCGATTTCTAGAGGGTAATTTGTAGGAGGAGGGTGCTGCTAGTGAACATGAGGTGTGGAGAGAGAAGTCACCATTATGAGTGTGAGTAAGGGACTGTAAGCTGAGTTAGCCCGGCTGTTTTATAGCCTCCATGATTATTTAACGGTTGGGTAGATCTTATGCGGAACTTACCATCCGGAAAAAGGATAAGAATTCGCAAAATTTGCTTCATTAATTGACATGCCAATGCCAACGTACTGCCAGAACCCCCAAGCACGTTCGGTGCCGCCATATCTAACACGATCATCCTGAGAGGAGGTGCGTCCTCCCCCAACACAGGCTTGTTTTCTAGAGCGGTGTCTTGGAAGCTAGTAGGAATGTTAGGTGCAACGGTCAGTTGTGAGGGACCCCATGCCATGTGATCGGTGCTTCTCGGGGCTACTTCCACATCTCTTGAACCATCGAACCACGACAACTCTCTTACCTCCATCGTCATACATATGATATCTCTGGTAATGCAGAGGCATCGTAGTGTGGATGCAATATGAAACCGATGTTGCCAGAGTTATAACTCCTCCTCTGAGTCAGAAAGGTACCCATTATTAATTTATTTCTCAGAAGACATATTATCCTTCTGTGTGGATACCCTATATAAGTAATCTCCCTCTTCGCTTCCTTGCACTGTCTCGGTATATCCTTGTCCTTCTACAGGGTATAACGGGATAATTACTCGCATTCCATTTTTCTGAAAAATCATACTCCTCTTCTTTAGGTTGATGATGCCTCCCATTTCAATCGCCCAATCCAAGCCTAGAAGTGCTAGGTAGGGGTCTGCATCTTCCACTGTTTGGATAAATTCAAAGTCAGCTCGTATCTTAACCCCAGTAATGTTCACAACTATGTTTGATAGTTTTCCCAGTGGCACTATATTTTGTTGATTAGCCATGCGTAGTTGTACAGCAGACCATTCGAGCTTAGGTTCACCCATGCACTGCCAAGTTTTTTGAAGGAGCACGTTCGCATCGAATCCTAAGTCAAGAACAACTTGCTCCATCTCAAAATCCCCAATCTGCGTTGTTAGCCGCATTTCTCGACCTATTTTCTTCTTCTGTTTGTATAGTTTGTGCACATTTTTTACTTGTGTGATAGGCGTGGTCTTCTTTGCACATCCATCGATTAGTTCCTGAAGACTCTCCATAGCTTGTTGGTTGCGCATCAGCGTTATACATGCTTGTAAGAAGGGTTTGACCTCATTTCCTTGCTCTGTGTTAGGTGCTCTTATTTTGTCATAATCATTACTCATGCTAGGGCTGAGTTCTTTTGAGGGGTATCCCTCTTCTTCCACAGAAGCTTCCATCGACCCCTTTTGGACTAAGGAAGTTGCCAATGCTGTCCTCCAGGGTTTTGTTTTCACCCTCTGCACATTTTGCATAGGGTTCTTTTCCTTAACCCTTTCCAATAGAATTGGGCACTACTCAATAGAATGATCCAACTGTCTACAATATCGACATGTCTGTCGAGTTGGGTTTATACAATCTCGCGCAAAATGGCCTACTTCCCCACAATTGTACCAAATCAGCTGACCTCGTCCTCGACCTGTGCTGCCTCCTTGGCCTCCTCCCCTTCCTCGTGCTCAGGATCCTCCTATTCCTGCAAGGGACCTAGGCGAGGTTGGATCGGACTGAACCCTAAATATGCTTCCCCGGTCAGTTAGTAAGTCATATGTGTGACACGTTTGCTCATCGTGGCCAACTGTTCTGTAGAACTGGCACCACTGTTGGTTAACTTCTGGACCATATGTGGTAGTGCGAGGGCAGTGGCTAGTGTCATGTAGCCCAGCAACATAGAAATACTCACACCATATCATTGCTCTACTAGATCCCATGGCCTCCCTATGTCGTAAAGGGCTAGGCACTCTTGTTCGTACATACGCAGCTAGTAATGGGTAGTTATCCTTGGTGTGACCATTTACTCGAAACTGGATGCACCATTTCTCGGGGCTAGCTTCTGGCCCTTGCTCTTTGCATAGATTCTAAATTTCCATATGCATCGAGTCTAGCTGGCCTTGTATCTGCTGCACCCACAACTGGGTGTCATCCCTTGGGGCAACTTCTAGTTTCATAGCTATTTCGAGTGCTTTTTCCTGTGTTTCGATAGATTGCTTCCCCATAGGTATTCGTAGGTGAGGTAAAAGCATAACAATGAACCATTCTATGTGTTGGTTTTTATCTTACTGGAATCCACCTTCCCTGATTTCTTTATTTAACCGCTGATCCGCTTCCCATACAGATTCAAACGCCCCTTGTTTGATATCTTTTAGTTCGTTAACTATCTGCGCATAGGACTTAGGTTTTTTGAACTGCTGCTTCAGTGCCATTTTGATCTCATCAATAGTTTCATTTGCATGTTGTCCAATGTATCCCATATACCAATCCATAGCTCTTTCTTTGAAAGCCAGAGATAGATGGGCCTACTTTAACCAAATCACTTGTGATGTTTTGTGCCATCCATACTGATTCAACAACAAACCAGAACCTATCCATATCCTCATCACCCGCACCCTTGAAGGTAGGTAGTTTTAAATTCACAGCCATATCTACCTTCTTTTGGCATTCTAGCGTTACCTGACTGCTCTTTCAAAATTCTCCTGGTCCCGACAATAGAACCATTTGTTAGCCTTAGGGGTCTTGACCCAGGTTCGCACTTTAAGGTTTTCCAACAAACCCCTATACTACTGTCCCTTTTGGCAGTGACCTGCTTTTGTAGGTCAAAGTCTCACCTGAAGCGGTATGGGAGGGTGCTAGAGCCAGGTTTCCGCAACCAGAAAGAGAGCAGGTAAGCCAAGCCATGCACAACACACAAATCTATGGGAACAGAGCTAGTTCGCAGGCTTAAATAGATATACGGTGCACACAGTATTACAGATCTAGATCTTAGGTCCACATCCACATGCGTTTGACCCAACATATATATAAATTACAATATACGCAGCAGACCAGATAGCATATCTTATAGATAAACACAACAGATAATACTGATAAGTCGTACCTTATCACAGATCTAACACAAATCACAGATTCATATAATAGTTAGATCTCAGAACCAAATATCAGCAATACTTCTCATATATTATCAGCAAATTCTTACATAACCCCAAATCCCACCTGCGCACACAACCAAAAGGGTCCACACACAGTAGGACAAAGGATCTCCATGCACACAGCCAGCAGGAGTCTGACCCAAATACCCAAAACCCAGAACTAACAATCCGCACTTAGCATTCCCTTCTATTTATCTTCTTCCTATCGACTCAAAAAGACTTACTATTTATACCAATTTAGCCTAGAATTACCATGGTCCATAAACCGTGGTTTGCGGACTCCTGGTTTTACCTATTTACCCGCTTACAACGTATTGGGGCTTTTATCTTCCCTATCAACCCTGCGCTAGACTAAATATAATCAAAATAATACAAAATTGGACCAGCTTTCATCAGTGTGGGAGAACCCGTTCTAACACAAGAGGACAAAGAATTTAGACTCAGACATGTTTTCTAATGGCAATCTATCTGTTTGTCCTTCATCGCCTTAATGTTTTCGTTACTAAGATATATTAGAGAATTCATCTTTTTTCTCTCTAATTATTTATTATGCTTGTATATTTATTGAATGGCTTAGATCAGTTGGTTGCAACAATCAAACAAGAAAGCCCGCATATTTGTTGCCACTAAATACTGCTCTTGGAATCATCTCTTTAAAGCATCTTTGCCTAGTTTTATCAAAGAATTTTGTTTTAATCAAGCTCTTTTGTATTACTTAGCTAATTTTTTCAAAGAACCTTCATAGCTATAACTTTATATGTTCAAAGGTTTTTCTCTCCTTCTATGGTTATATTTATTTTTGCATCTTAAATGTTTTCTCGATCTTGATGATGAAATCTATGAGATTAAATAAGTTTCTGCCTTTCTATGTTTCATTTGAATGTTTGTCTTGATGATTATCTTCTTTCAACCAAATCAAATGGATTAGGTTTTACTTATGCCTTTGATTCTCTTGCTATGCTTATAATTCTTCTAACTCCTTGCTTTTTAATAGTATATAAAGGATTATGTTATACCCTTTTATTAAGCTTCCTTTGTGTTCTCAAGCTTAATGTCCATCTCATGATCCTTCACAACCTCAAAGATCCACCAACCAAGTTAAAATTTCCCTGCAAATACTCTTAAAACTATTGATGAACTTACCTTGACCTTGTTAGACTCCATTACCCAATGACTTAAAAATATTCCTTGTTTTCTATCTAATCTATCTGAGCATCATACCCAACCAAAAACAATCAAAATACCCTGCACTTAACATCTAGCCTAAAATAAACCCTAATCAGCAAACAAGTTCACATATTTTCACCTACCAGAGAGATCCCTCTCTGAATCCAGGAAGGCTAGGTCCTTGGATTCCAAAGCTTGGTTTGATGTCACCCCTGTCCATTTATATCTCAGTCAATCTAGCAAATTACAGGGAGCTAACATAATGGCGATCATGATGGGACTTCTGAGTACATAGTTGCCTGAATACCTCTTAAGACTCTTTAGACCCTTAGTTTGACTTAGAAAATCCAGTGAATCCGCCACCTCATCTCCACATTAACATAATGGCGATCACGGTGGGACCTTGAGTAAAAAAAATCCTATGTGTCCCTTAGAAAATTCTCAAAATCTCAATTAAACTTAGAAAATCAGCTAATATCCAAAGAGTAAAAACTAATTGCCTCACCATCCTAGCAAGATGATGACTCAGATAGAGGATACTCATTGAAACCTTAGGGCTGCATAAGGAAACTCAGAAAACCCAAAATAGTCCCTAGATTTATTTTTATCAAAATTTGGTGGTGGACCATCATATACATACCCTCAAAACTACAAAAACATCCACCTGGCAACTCCACTAGCCTCCAGTAGGCCTTTTTCATCTCACTATTCCCATAGGATTTTCTAGGATTGTGTCAAATAAGTACAAATCAGTTTTAAGGCCTAACTAATACCTTATGTAAGTAAAATAAACACTAAGAGAGGTCAGCCTTCCAAAAACAATCCCAAACATTTCAGCCTCTCTGATTTTTGAGAAAGAGATCTAGCTTCACAAAGGATCAATACCAGATGTCACCCAGACCCAAATCCTCCTACCATAGTTGATGACCCAGAAAAGATTTTGTGGCAAACTTCTAAAGCTTGAAACTCAACCACTACTACGACTATTCATAGAGCAAGCTCCGCACCAGAACATCTCACAATTTCACAAGATCCTCAGTTTGACTTGCACCATACCAAGAACATACTCAGGACCAAGTCACAAAGTAGGGTGGACCAAGCTGACCTTGAGCCCATAGATTTGCAGCAAAGCTCCAGTAGAGAAGCTTCTCCTTCCACTCCACCTGATTTTCAGCTTCTCCATCACTTCAACCCTTTTCATCTCAAAACTACTTAGAATCAATTCTCTGGTCCAAGTACCTCAGCTACACCCATTCATACCACCATTGTGAAAACCAGCTCATCCCATCCTACTCCACCTCTCACAAACCCTACCCTTGTAAATTAGCCTTTGTTTCCATTTCCTCCCATCATGTCAACCTAGTATGCTCAACTGGATCTACAACAACCACTATTACCATTGCCAAATGATCATCGTTCCAAAATTCCCCATTTTTCGGGGACTGAATCCATCACTGCCTAAAATCATATAGATAGAATTAACGATGCTTTTGACTACATGGAAATAGAAGAAGAAACCATTAAAATGAGGATTTTTTCCCAGAGCCTGGGAGGAGAACCCAAGAAATGGTTCAAAAAATTACCTCCAAACAGCATACATGATCTCCCTTCCCTCTACCAAAATTTTGTAAACAAATGGGAAATCAAGAAGAACCCCCTTCAAATTCTTTCCGAGTATAACAATCTTAAAAGGAATCCGGGAGAAAGTGTTCATGACTACTCCACTAGGTTTAACAGTGTTTACAATGCCCTCCCACCTCACATAAAACCTCCCCAAGGCTTAGCCTTAGTCAAATATCCTGAAGGCTTTGATACTGATATGGCCTATCAACTAAGGGAGAGAGATTACCTAACTCTAGAAGACATGCAAAAGGGGGTTGTGAGTGTAGAGGCCAATTTAATTGATAAAATGGCTAGGATGATATTAGAAAAAAGGGTGACTTATAAAGATGACACAACACCTCCACCCTCCTCTTTTGACACCAAAATTGACTCCATAGTTAGGACAATTGAGAGAATGATGGAAAAAATCAGTTTGAATGAGAGAACACCTCCTCGGGAAAATCAAGCCAATCTTCCTAGGTTCTGATGATGAGGATAACACCTTCCTTACCGAAGAAGAACAGAGGATGTTTTCTCCAAAACCAAATGAAAAATCATATGAAGATTTCAAAGACTATAAACTAGGATTTGAGAATGCCATAATGGAAGTCCATAGGCAGTATGACCTTAGGAGCACAAAGAGTCAAGATATTCCTAAAACAAATTAGCCAAACACTACTGTTAGAAAAACCTCTGAACTTATTTCTAAAAAGACAACAGAAAACATGAACACTATGGCTAGGAAAACTGATCTAAACAAACCAAAAACTAGCCAGCCTAATAATGATTCAAGCTGCCCTAGTACTTCAACTAGTGGCCCTGAAAAAACATTACTATGCAAACCATCAAATCAGAATCAGGAAATTAAGAATGTAGAAAAGTTTATGGCTGATAAAACTGATGTAAATGCAATAAAAACACCTATGCCTTTTATTTTTGAAGGGGAGATTGCCAAAATCAAGATAACCATACCCCTCACTGAAATGGTAACCCAAGAGATATATAGATCCCAGATTTTCAAAGTGTTAAACATAGGGAATGATACCGATACTTTAAACTTAACTGATGATAAACCAGAGCTATTTTTTGGTCCTGAAGTGGAGGGAAAATATCAAGAAGGAGATGTCCCTCCTTTCTATGTCAGTCTGAACATACATGACAAAAATCTGCATAATGCTATGCTAGACTCCGGTTCCTCACACAACCTCATGCGAAAGGTTGTGATGGAGAGATTGGGCCTAGAAATCAAAAAGCCCTACAAATACTTGTACTCTTTTGATTCAAGTAGAGTTAAGTGTCTAGGCCTAATTAAGCATCTGTGTGTCAATCTGGCACAAATCCCTGCTAAAAGTCTAGTCATGGATATAGTTGTTGCTGACATCCCCCCAAAGTATGGCATGCTTTTATCCAGATCATGGGGGGGGAAACTCCAAGGTAGCCTTCAAATGGACATGACTTATGCCACCATCCCAGTCTTCAATCAAACAAGGAGGTTGTACCAGGAATCCCACATGAAATACATGGTGAGAAACATAGATAGGACAAATAACACACCGATTTATTCCATTCACTCATACCTTGACTCATTTATCTTGTACAATGAAAATGACATAAGTGAACAAGAAGATGACAATGAGGAACAACTAAGCCTCCTATAACAACCAAACCAACTCTCTAATCAAGAAAATGACACCCAAAACTCTAGTAGCCCCAAAGTAAAAAACAGTGAAAAATCTAAAATTGACACCCTATGGCATATAATATTTGATGGTTCTTATCGTAAGGCTAGCTCGGGAGCTGGGGTTTGGATCCACAACACAAATGAAGGCCATTCCTATAGCCTATATTTTCAATTCACCAATAATGTTTCAGAGTATGAGGCTCTCCTTATTGGTTTACACTTACTTAAAAATCTCAAAGCTAAGAAAATCTTGATTCAAGGAGATTCAGAACTGATTATCAAACAAATTAAGGGTGAATATTCAGCCAAGAAACCTAGACTGAGGGAGTATAGGAATGATGCCCTAGACCTTCTCAAAAAATTTGAAAAATATGAGCTCATTTTCATCCCTAGGACCCAAAACTGTCTTGCCAATGAGCTTGCCCTTGCTGCTAGCAATTGCTCTTTACCCTATGAAAATAAACAATGCCTCATCAAAGTAAAAAACAGGCCTACTGTACCTGACAACTTAAACCATTGGCAAGTGTTTGACAGTGATGAGAAAATACATGATTTTCTGCAATCAAAAAATGAATTTGCAAGCACAAAACAGAGTTTAAAGTTTGAAAGAAATAATTTTGCTGAAAATAAAACTCCCAAAATAGAGCTACCTATTAATGATGATATAAACCACCTTCAAAACCCTTGTGTTGCAGAAATATTTGATAAATCAGATCAAAGAGAACTTGAAATTTTGCAATGCAAAGATGACACCTTGCCAAGAGGCCTTACGCCACTAGAAGAGTTGTTTTATTTTAATGATGTAGCTAAAAAACCCAAGATGGAATCCACTGAAAAAAATGTAGAAGAATGTAACATTGGAGGGATGAAAGAGCCCAAAATAGTCAAGTTGTCCAAAACTCTCCCTCCTCACACAAAACATAAATACATTGAACTTTTTAAAGAGTTTAAAGATGTGTCTGCTTGGGGGTATGAAGACTTGAAATCCTATGATACTAAAATCATTCAACATAAAATTCCCCTCAAGGAGAATCAGAAACCATTTAAACAAAAATTGACGAGAATTAACCCCCTCTTGTTACCTTCAGTTGAGAAAGAAATAAAAAAGATGTACGATGTCGAGATCATAGTCCCTGTCCAATACTCAAAATGGGTGTCCAACCTTGTGTCAGTTAGGAAGAAGACCAAGGAAATTAGGCTTTGTATTGACTTCAAAAATTTGAACAAGGCCTCCTTAAAAGACAATTACCCCTTGCCTAAAATGGATCACATACTCCAAAAAGTAGTTGGCTCACAAAGAATCTCATTACTAGATGGCTTCTCAAGTTATAACCAAGTTCTAGTCTTTCCAAGTGACCAACTCAAAACTGCTTTCACTACACCTTGGGGTACATTCATGTATGTTAAAATGCCATTTGGTTTAATGAATGCAGGGGCTACTTTCCAAAGGGAAATGGACATAGCTTTTTTAGAAGACATAGGTTACTTCATAGTCATTTACATTGATGACATCATTGTCTACACTAAGACTGATGAAGAACACTTAGTCCACTTGAGAAAATTGTTTGAAAAATGTAGAAAGTATGGCCTATCTCTGAATCCTAAGAAAACTCAAAATAGATCCCAAAAGGATAGAAGGCATCTTACAAATCATCCATCCTATAAATATTAAAGAATTGCAATCTTTCATTGGAAAGATTAAATTCCTAAGAAGATTCATCCCAAACCTTGTTGAGCTCCTAAGGAATATCACCAACATGTTGAAAAAGGAAGTAGGAGTGAAGTGGAATATGGAAGAAAAACAATCTTTTGAGCTGGTAAAACAAGCACTCACACAAACACCAGTCTTAACCATCCTTGACTTCACCAAGGACTTCTACATCTTCTCCTTTGCCTCTGAAGATACTGTGGCAGCAGTATTGTTGCAAGAGAACATCATGGGGCAAGAATAGCCCACAACATTCTTCAGCAAGGCCTTAATGGATTCTCCTCTAAAGTATAACATCATGGAGAAACAAGCCTTTGCCTTAATCAAAGCTTTGAAAGATTTTAGAGTTTATATTTTACATTCAGATATCATAGCTTTTGCCCCACACACAGTTGTTAAAGACATAATTAATCAAGACCCTGATGGTAAAAGGGGCAAGTGGATTGCTACTATCTTAGAGTATGATTTAGAAATCAGACCCACTAAATTGATTAAAGGACAAGGACTTGCAAAACTTATGGTTGAATCAAATTTCCAAGCTTTAGACATGAATATGGTTGATGTGTTAGACGAAACTGAAGATTTTACAGTGCCATACATTGAAGAAATGTTTTTAAATTCATCTTGGTATGATAATATTATTTATGTGCTTCTTTATCTCAATTCTCCTCCTTTGTCAAAAACCAAAGCTAGATTCTTAAAACAAAAAGCATTAATTTTTTGCATTTTAGATGGAGTGTTGTACTGGAAGAGTTCTGCTAGTTTGCTACTTAATTTTTTGCTTGAAGATGATGCAGAAAAAATCATGCATGAATTACATGAGGGGGAATGTGGAGGCCACCTCTTTTGGAAGACTACAACCAACGAGATCCTTAGAGCTGGCTATTATTGGCCTACCCTTTTTTCCGATACTCACAAACTAGTCATGGCTTGCCATAAGTGCCAATTTTTTTATGGAAAAAGAAAACTTCTACCTCTGCCCTTGCATCCCATCAGTGTTGAAGCTCCTTTTCAACAGTGGGGTTTGGACTTCATAAGAGAGATCCATCCTACTTCATCTGCCCAACACAAGTGGATCCTCACTACCACTGATTAATTCACCAAATGGATAGAAGCCATCCCATCTAGAAATTCCACTAACTCAGTAATTATCAAATTCCTTGAAACTAACATCTTGTCCAGGTTTGGTTGCCCTAGAAAGATCATCACTGATAATGTTGTTGCCTTTACATCTAAGAAAATGGTGGACTTTTTCTATAAATATCACATCATCTTATGCCACTCCACTGCTTATTACCCACAAGTCAATGGACTAGCTGAGTCCTCTAATAAGAGCTTGGTAAACATCATTAAGAAGCTCATAGAACATAATCAAAAAGCATGGCATGGAAAACTAGTGCATGCACTATGGGCTGATAGACTAACCACCAAAATATCAATTGGCATGTCTCCCTATCAACTAGTGTATGGCATGGATGTAGTTTTCCCCACCTCTTTGGGAGTTCCAGTCATGAATCTTTTCCAAGAGGTGCAATCAGAAGAAAATGATATGCAAAGGAGGCTGAACCAAACCATTCATTTACAGCAGTCAAGGGAGGAAATTTACAAAATAACACAAGCAATACAAGACAATATCAAGAAAATTTTTGATAGGAGAACCAAAGAAAATGATTTCCAGATTGGAGACATGGTCCTAAAATGGGATTCAAGAAGGGAAGAGAAGGGCAAACATGGCAAGTTTGAAAATTTGTGGAAAGGCCCTTACATCATTCATTCAGTTAGGGGCAACAATGCTTTCTTTTTGCAAGAACTTGATGGAGCAGAAATGTTTGGAGGTCTTGTCAATGGGAGGATGCTCAAACAATACTTTTGTCAAGATTCCTAAAATGATAAATTTGTTATTCATTGTACATAAAATTTCTTGTTTAAAAATGGAAAAGACAAAAACCCTAAAAAATAAAAAAGGGAAAAGAGGCCAGAGTTTGAAAGAAAGGTACATCCCCATACCCAAAAAATAATGATGCTGAAAGTGTGCAAGTCTAAATGACACTACTTGCTTGTTTTAAAGGAAAAGGCTTGTTCAAATTACAGCAATATGATGCAATGTGTTGTCCTTGATGGCAACCTACTTGATGAAGTTGTTCTTGATGAAAAATGACTTGATGAGTTGTCTT
>JAXQQM020078477.1:0-15251 GCA_034641835.2 Pinus albicaulis | reverse complement strand
TGATTGTTGAGGAGGTAAATCCCCTCTACGGACAGAGGTGATCCCTACTATCCCAGCAGGGGTCTAGCAACAAACAAAAAATGTCATGACGCAGGTTCCTAATTACGAATGAAAAGGCTGGAGATAGAAGCCTACTTGGATTCCAATGCTAGGATCTGAAGAAGAAGCGTCCCCGTTCCTCAGCCTTGGCAGATCACAATCCTTCCACGATCCCCGCGGATGAACACCTGCACATGGAAGAAACGAACAGATACAAGCATAGAAACCAGCATACGTAACTAAACATCAGTCAGAAAGGACATTACTCGCATTAACATGATGGAAAACGGAGTGGAACCATAATCATAATCATCTATTAAATAACCAGCGAAGAGAGATTACAACCAAGTTCTGACGTCGCGGTCTCCTTCGGATGGGTTTCCAGTCGTCCACGTCTCGCAAAGCTTGCCAAGGAAAGGGAAAACCTCTCCAGAGTCTCGTGACAATGGTCTCCTTACTTGAGTCAGCCTTAAGGGAAAAAGAGGATTCTTTACAACACAAAGGCTCTTGGGAATATGGAGATTCAGAGCTTAGGCACTTCAAGACTAGCTTGCCATGGATTTGAGCAAGCTTATATAGATGGGGAAGGAGGAGTTGGGATCCCTATTATTATGGGATTGGCTCTATCAACAAGGAAGGTTCCATGGGAGGTGGCAAAACCACTTCCCTCCATAGAACTCCCGCGGCCAAACCTCCCAACTCAAGATAGGTAATGGTTGTGAGTTTGTTGGAACTCAACTTCCGCCATCCATATTTAAAAAACAACTCCCAAAATGGGTGGCGCGACTATGGCTCTATGACAGAGCGCCAGGTGGCGCGACCTCTTTGCATTAATTTCCTTATTGGCGCGAGTACTGAACTGCTTGCCCGCGCCAATGCCAAAAAGGGATGTTTTTCATGACTTTTGCAAGGATATGTCTCAAGGGCAAATAAAACTCATGTCCAGAGGGATGCATTGATGATGTTTTCAAGGCATGACAATGTTCACAGGTCACAGAATGGGTCCTCCATTGTGCGGGATGGGAAATGGTAAGGACGGTGACAAATTACTGTGTAACAGATGCCCCCTAAAGTATGAGGCCCGAGAGGGAGAGGGGTGAAATGCTTTACGAGAACATGTTCAACTGAAAGCCCGCCGTCGGAAAACCTGCGCAGAAAGATACAACTGATTTCTCAAGTACATGATGTATAAGTGGTATGGACGCAGCCATCCGAAACAGAGTATGCTATAATCCGGATCCAGGGTATGGGTGCAGCCATCCAACTAAGATCAAACCAATAGACCCAGGTATGGTCGCAGCCATCCAGTAAGTGAGTCATGTACATAATGATAATAATCCACAATCGCAGCCTGGATTACAACAGACACAATCCAGGGTCTTGCGCTCCATCTCGACCCAACAGAGTACAAGTTCAAGCATGTGAATATGTGAGCTGAAGTCGAACATGCAAGAACATCGTCGGATTACCAGCCAATGATGAAAGCTGTTAACCGACGCGAGAGAAACCACCAATAATGACAATGGTCCTCAAGGTACTACAGGTACAATCTACGGCGTGTGAATAAATGAGTTGACGTCGAACACCCGCAGAATCACTCGATCGGAGGCCAATGATGTAAACCTCTCGTTGAATGCGACGAACTTGCCATTGAGGCATGCAGGCTCCAAGGTACCATAAGGAGTCTCTAGACCAACTTCCTGGATAATGAGTTGATGTCGACAGGAAGTGACCTTGATCGAAGGTGGGCCATAATGATTCCCACATCATCGACACGAGACAGAGGAACATGATGTTTTATTGTGAATCAGGATCGTATGAGAAACAGAGGAAGGTTGATATTTGCAGAGGCCAACTTCTCTTGAACACATGAACGGCACGACAGTGGATTTGGCAGTATTTGACATCAATGGATCAGAGGTCATGGTGACGAGGCAGTGAACAGATGAGAGGTCAAAAGAGATTACCCAAACCCATGGAGGCAAAGTGAAGTAACGAGATGAGATGTCCCCAACCCGACGCGAATGCAGACAAGTGCCATGTTCAAGAGCGACATATTGCCGACGACAACGATGATGGTTCCATTTTTCCCCCACCATTTCTGGCGAGTACCCCAATTATTTTTAATAACAAGCTTGAAGGGGATAGCATATGCTTGCGATATAAGTCCGCCCTTCGGGCGAATCCATCCTAGTGCATTTAACGAGTCCCGGGAAGGAGAAACTCGGAGAACGTCATTTCGACTAGATCCGATGTCATCAGGGTTTAACGAGTCTGACAAAGGAAGAACTCGGCGTCTTTTCATGTTTAGAGAGTTTGAAAAGACAGCGGAAAAGAAAACTCCACAGGTCCCTTTTCGTAAATAGTTCCCCAAATCCGAAAAGGTAGAAAACAATATCCAGGAAAACCTCCTAGTCGCGATAGGCTAGGGTATTCCTTTTTCGTAATCAATCCATCCCAGCCCGAAAAAGGGTTAAACTTATATTGGGTGGATGTCGATTCGTGTCCATTTTAACGAGATCGAAACGACAAGGGCCTCGACGATCTTTTCATATTTAGAGAGTCAGAAAAGAGCTGAAAGATGACTCCAGAGTGACTTTTTCATGTATTTACCGAGTCCGAAAAAGTATAAAATACAACTCGTTTCCATCTTTTAAGTCGAAAAAACCTGTTGCTGCACATACCAAGCAAGCGTAAAATCCATTTTCGACATAACATATGCAAATATTTGATAAAAATAACTTTTAAAACTCATTTTAATGTCGAAAAAGTTATAAATATGTCTAATTGGTAAAAATAAAATTACTTTTACTATTTACCTTGGTAGAAAACAACAGTGGTCCATTTGGAGCAGAAATTTCCGTTGACGATTGCGACCAATCCAGGCAATCATTCAGCTTCTCGTCTGTCACAGGTAAGAGGCACTCCCTTGCTCTACATTTTCATTCGTTTTTTAATGATTTCCCCTTAAGAATCAGTCTTGCATGGGCATTTTTAAAATTTTAGGGCCGGGCCCATTGGCGCGGGTATCGGGCACGGACCCGCGCCAATGAGCTCTTTTTGCTAAAGGGCTCGCGCCACATGGCGCGACTGTTAGCAAAACAGTCGCGCCAGCGGCCGAACCTAAATTTCCGCCCAAAATTCCGACATTTAAACCAAATTTCTTGGAATTTGAAGCTCATCAAAGATATAATTAGGGTTTTTTGACCATGTGAATGCAGATAATCACTCAAAATGGCAATCGAATGGAAGGAACGAGAGCACGGAGATGAGGATGGACAGGCCATGCAAAGCCAAGCTTGCATGAACGCACTTAGAGACTGTGGATTGAAGAATTTCTTCCTCACGCCATGTTTATGAGCTCAGCCCGAGCTCCTCCAATATCTAATCAGCATCTGGGATGAAAATGAACAAGTGTTCAGGCTACGAGACCAGGTGTTATAATTGGAGGTCACTGACATTTATTTCATCACTGGATTGTCCCGCAGAGGTCCAATCCCTGTACTGACTGGAAGCAGACCCTCCGCGGAAAAGATGGAACAAGTAATGGCACGGGTGTGCAGGGATACAAACAGGATCAGGAAGCAAGAAGGTGGATATCTCCACCATCCCTGATCTAGCACTGAGAGTAGTTCTCCATACCATTACGCGGGCTGCTGGGTCGCAGGCTCCGCACGAGGCCACGAAGACCCAACTCCTGCTGGCCTCAGAATGCATGGGTCCCTTACTGTTCAACTGGGCAGAAGCAGTAACTATCAATATGAAAAGGCAGCTCACAAGGTGCAAACAGGGGAAACTGAAACAATTCGGTTATGGTTCCATCTTGGTATCGTTCATTCTGGAACGCTTACCAATCTTCCAGGGCCAAGGGGCCGCAGTGGCGAGTCCGATACTACGAGAGCCACGAATGGTTTGCTGGGCAGCATTGATGCCCAGATCTGGAGGTGGCCAACAGATGTCTTGTAGGCCAGAGTTCTTTAGGTGGTTACGGCACCAGCTGATCGTCGTGGAAGACTGGCCCTATTCGGGAACTGACTTTACTGGGGACCCAGATCTCCCACTACCAGAAGAAGATGATTGGGACGAGGAGTTGGGTAAGACCTCATATTTTTGATTTTATGTTTATATGTTTTTTTTTTTAATACAGATTCGTCTTAACACAATTATATATGCATGCAGATGTAGGACCTGAAAGACCAGCCGGGATGTCTCCAATCTCCCGAATGACCCAACTCGCCCCTGAGATCCAGGGAGAAGGCACCGGAGGAGATGAAATGATCCAGAACCTCGAGGGGATTGCCCACGGGATCCCAGACTATGCCCGACTAGCAGACGTACCGATGGCATACCAGCGTCATACGGTGGGAGTCCCGAGTCGGATCCACCGAATCCTGAGGCGCTTAGTGCGTGCAGTCACGTGCTATCATGAGCACCATGTGGATTAGTCCTTAGGATTTATACCACACCTATTTTTTGAGAGACATAGCGTCTCCGGATGTACTAAGAAGATTATGTATATTTTTTGAGTTTTATGTGACACACTCTATGTAAACATTTCGATATCTATATATATACATATCTATTTCTGGATGAGTCTTTCTTTACATGTGATGATGATTTATAAATTGCGCAAATGCCTGTCTAATACCAAATTTGCTACTGCATCTGTTAATGTATTCAAATGCCTAGGTATATGATGATATGTAATGTAGTCAAAATTCCTTTCCAGTAATCGAATACGCAAATACAGACGTAAGATGGACGGGTTCCTTACCGAATAGTGTCCGTTCAGCTGTAACACTACAAGTTGTGAATCTAGATACACGAGCAATTCACGGATACCAAGGTTTATTGCCTCGGTTAATAATTCCAACACGGCACTATATTCCGCGATGTTGTTCGTGGTACGTCCTAAACACACACCTTGCAGGTCAATCAACTCACCAGCAGGATCGTAGATTACCCAGGCTGCGGAAGACAGATTCCTGGTACTGCGGGAGGCACCATCCGCGAAACTAACAAATGGATGAATAGACATTTGCACAACCAGGAAGACCCGATCAGCAGAAAGATGTTTACAAAGCACACCACACTATGCACACAAATGGCAATCACACACCTATGTACACACACCACACCAAGAAATCACTTCAGGCGTAGTACTTTTTAAGGTACAGCCCATTTCTGGGCTGCGCCAGCGGAACTCCTTCGTAATCTATAAGCTCGTAGGCCCCATTTTTCAAAACGCGTTTTACTATATAGGGACCGTGCCACATAGGCTGGAGTTTACCGGCTCCAAGCTTATCATGTGCCTGATCGTACAAGAGGACGAGATCTCCTTCGATGAAAGAACGGGGAGAAACAGTTTGATCAAAATGAGATTTGACCCTCTTCTTTTGTGCTTCGATAATCAAAGCAGCTAGTCGACGGGTTTCATCCAATCGTTCGAGATGCAGAAGACGTTCTTCCTCAGAGGAGGTATCCGGTAAGAGCTCCACAACTAATTTAAGCGAAGGAATTTCACATTCAACCGGCATAGTAGCTTCCAGACCGTACACCAATTGGAAAGGTGTGAACCCGGTTGCACTCTTAGCAGATGTTCGGTATGCCCAGAGAGCTGAGAACAGTTGGAGATGCCAATTGGATTTATGAATCCCAACTGTTCGCTGAAGCATGGTGACCAAAACCTTGTTCACCGCTTCAACCTGACCATTCGCTTGGGGGTAGTATGGTGTTGAGCTGTCGTGACGCAAGCCCAACGTTGAAGTCAGCTCCGTCATCATGTAATCACGGAAATGAGTACCATGATCAGTGACGATGGCTTGAGGAACCCCGAATCGTGCAATAACGTGGTTGAATATAAATGAAGCAGCCGTTCTTCCGTCAGCAGCTAGTGTAGGCATCGCCTCGGCCCACTTAGTGAAGTAGTCGACGATGACAATGATATACGCATGCCCCCCGGCCGAGTGAGGGTTACACGTCATAAAATCCACGCCCCATTTCGCAAATGGGCCGACGGTAATAACGGGATGCAATGGCAACGGTGGCGCGCGCATCTTGCGCTGAAAAATCTAGCATGGATGACATTTACGGACTGCAGTGATACAATCCTTGAATATGGAAGGCCAGAAATAACTTGCCCACAGAATCTTCTGGGCAATAGCATACCCGGACATATGTCCGCCACAGGCGCCACTGTGACAGTCATTTAAGACTTTCTCAGCCTCTTCCAAGGTAAGGCATCATCGGAGCACCGAATCTACTCCAATGCGATATAAGGTATCTCCTACTATACGGTAGGGTTGGGACTGGTGCCGAATCCGACGGGGGGCAGTTTTATCCAACTCAGACCGAAATGTCGCGGTCTGAAGATACACTATAATGTCACCATACCAAGGATCACGAGAATCGATAAGAAATAGCGTTTCGTCCGGTATATGGTCTTCAGAGTGTGAGGGAACAGAGTCTGTAGGGAAAGAACATATCAAATTCGCAAAGACCAGTGATTTCGTTGACTTGGCAGTGGTGAACTCCAAGTCAAACTCCTGTAGGATCACGATCCATTTGGAGTACTTGCCCCCTAGTAATTGTCTAGAAAGAATATACGTCATAGGGTTGCAGTCTGAAACCACTGTTATTGTGCGCAAAAGGATGTAATGGCGAAAGCGTTGTACGGCATGTACTGCTGCTAAGGCCAACTTCTTGACATGTGCATAACGCGTTTCCGGGTCGAGAAGGTTCCGAGACAGGTAATAAACGACATGTTCGTCACCGTTCTCGTCATCCTGCACCAAGACCATGGCGATGGTGCTTAATGCGGCGGCTAGATACAAAGTAAAGTCGCGGTGGTAGTCCGGAGGACGAAGCAACGAAGCATTGACTAGCAATGTCTTCAGCTTCTCAAAGGATTCTTGAGCAATTTCGTCCCAGTGAAAGGGAACATTCTGCTTTAACAAACGAGTGAATCCTTTGGCCACCTCGGCATAATTCGGGATAAAGCGCCTAAGAAAATTCGCTTTCCCTTGTAGACTCTGTAACTGATACGGGGAGGAGGGTGATGGGAGATTTACGATGGCCTCAACCTTTAGAGGGTCGAGGCGAATTCCGTCTTTCGAGACTATAAAGCCTAAAAGACGGCCAGAATCAACGCAGAAGACGCACTTATGAGGGTTGAGCCTGATATTGTAGCGTCTGCAACGAAGGAATATCTGGCGGAGATGCTCAGGATGGTCCTCTCGCTTACCCGAATGGGCTGGCAAGTCGTCCAGATAAGGCTGGACAATATGGCGAATATCGTGAAAAGCGTAGGACATCGCACGTTGAAACGTGGCACCAGCGTTTTTTAAGCCGAACGGGAGTTTTTTGTACGCGAAAGTGCCCCACGGACAGATGAATGTGGTCTTATGTTGATCCTCAGGTGCAATATTGATTTGGTTGTAGCCTGAGAAACCGTCCATTAATGAATAGATCTCACTCCCGGCACATTCGTCGATGATCTGGTCGATGAACGGAGTGGGATAATTATCCTTAGGACAGGCGCGATTGATATCACGATAATCCACACAGACTCGAATGGTACCCTGCTTTTTATCAACAGGGACGATATTGGACACCCATTCTGTAAGGGGGATAGGATAAATAAAACCCGCGTTCAGAAGTTTTTCAACTTCTGCCTTGATGGCGGCGGCTTTCCGAGGATGCATGGGATGTAAGCATTGGCGCACGGGTTTCGCACCTGGGTAGGTTGGAATCTCGTGCACGACAATACTCAGATTAATTCCCGGCATTTCCTCGTAAGACCATGCGAAAACATCTCTGAATTCTTTGAAAAGCTCAGTATAGACCTGAATCTCCTTGGGAGAACAAGTCACACCCACATGAATGTTCTCAACAATCCCCGGTTTAACGGAGATGTCGATTGGAACAGTTTGAGTAATGTTACTCAGATTACCCTCCGAAAAGACCTCGTGCATTAAGATCGGTGTTTGAAGAGGAGGGGAAGGAACCTGAGTAGCATAACGCTCCAGACAATCAGTCATTGCCCCCAAGCTGGGCATAAACGAGGAGCGATGATGTCCATCGCCCCAGGGCAGCTCCTCAAGAGACATGGTTTCAATGATAGCCTCATCTGAAGGAAAAGTCTCTCTAAGAGGATCAGGTGAATCAGCCTGACCAAGCCAGGGGGATTGCGAGTAGACGTCGAGAGCCATGCTCATCGGAGCATGCTGAGGAGGTGGAGGGTCCGATGCGGCAACAATCTCACAGTAGCTGATCTCTACTGGCGTTAAAGGCATGGATTCTCCAAAATCATATACCTGCTCAGGTGTAGGAATAAGCCAGGGGTCATCAGTCCTGGACAACATGTTGACTTGAGCGGTATTCGGTGGAGGTGCGGGGAATATTCCCATGAGAACTGGGTCTTTGAAAAGACCAGGTCCTATGCTGTCTGGGGGATTCGGAATTTGATCCACGTATGGCACGTTGTTCTCAGAGCTAGAGGTGAAAAATGACAACTGATCTACCGTGACAATCTTGCCCTCATGGGGGAACTTAATGAATCTAAAGACGGTAGACGGCACGCAGAGCATGGCATGGGTCCAGCTGCGGCCAAGAAGTATATTGTAGTTGAGTTTAGCGTCAACCACTTCCACTTCCACGTTGACAGTTTTTCCCTGTAATGTGATCGCAAGACTCTCAAGAACTCCCAGGGGTTTAGACTCCCGACCATCAAATGCCTCAAGGGCATTGGGAGATGATGACAAGGCTGGAGAGCCAATGGCCTTCCAGCAAGCGGAGGACATAACGCATGTAGATGCACCCTCATCTACGACGGCCCTATGAATGTTGAGACCGTTAATCCCGACTTGAATGACCAAAGCGATTTGATGTGGAAGTTGGGGAGTAAAATTCTCCAGATCAAAGGTGAGAAGGCTCGAGTCGGCGGGATCGATACCACCGATGGCAGACAGTAAAGCCTTCCGTTGTGAAGGACAACTTTGAAGAACCTCAAGTGCAGACATGGCACATGGCGCCTGTGCTAGATCCTCAACGATACTGTAATGTTGAGCGGCACGAGCATTTGGATTATAAGAGGATCTCCGAAGAACACCCTTGGGAGGTGGCTTCACAACGGGTTCGAGAGTCGGCTTCTCGATTTCCAACGGACCAGAAACAGGTGGGGGAGGCGGCCCTTCTGCAACTGCCTTCCCGGGTGCCTGCTGCTGACTGTTGTAATCCTTCGATTGCGTAGCGATAGTGATAGGTGCATTAGTCTTCATCATGAAAACCTGAGACCCAAACGGTGCAGATGGTGACCCCTGTTCGACCATCTGGGTTTGCTGAGATGGAAATGGCTCTTTTAAAACAGCCGGAGTCCCTTTTGAGCCTTTAAGAAGTTGACTAATTTCGGACCGTCGTGGACAATCCTTAGTGTAATGGTCACCTTCACAGATGAGGCAAGGGAATTTAGGCTTACGTTGGGAGCCATCCTCAATTCGAGATTTAGATTCCGGTTTCGGGGCATCAGATTTTGATTTGCCTTTGCTCTTCTTCTTCCCCTTGGAGGATTTGTCCGTAGGATTGGCCTGGACGGCATTCACCTCCGCGGTTTTACCAGAATCAGATGAGGGGGAATTAGCAGAGGTATTGTTGGAAGAATTAGCCTTCTGCTTCCCATTCGAAGACTTCTTCGAATTTTGAGAAACGGAACCAATGACACCATCCACCGTAGGGGTAGGCGGAGCCTTTGTGGTTCCGGGCCGTGGAGCATCAATCAAGATGTCATAAAGCGTGCCAGATTGCGAATAAACAAGATCCAGGTACTGGGCACGCGCGATAGCTTGTTCCTCCGTCACACACGCTCCCATCGCGATATCCTGAGCGATTTTATTCACAAAGGAGGTGGTGAACCAGTGAGTCAAAATCTGATCAGGTATGTGAAACTTGATCAGTCGACGACGGCGCCGCCACTCATGGATGTGATTCGAGATGTGAGTGGCCATGTTCTGCTTCAGAGAAGACAGGAGGTGCATCCCGGCCTCATACCGGACCGGTAACTGGAAGTGCGTGAGGAAAGCCATAGCTAACGAGTTGAAATCCTGAAAAATACCACGGGATAGCTCTATGTACCACTTAGCAGCAGCTCCTGTTAAAGTACGCTGGAAAAGACGTAGACGAATCGAATCGTCGGTCCAAGAGTTAGACGAACACCAGAGGTGATACGTCATCACATGCGCCTGGGGGTCTTCTCCAGCTTTGCCCTCAAACTTGGGACAGTCACCTGGTATCTTGGTGGGAACCGGAGGCCAATATGGATTATGTGCAATCGGATCATTGGTCAGCTTCGAAACGTCCGGCAATTCCAAGGTAGCCAGGAACGGCAATGGAGGATTAACTACCATGCCAGTCCCAGGATAAGGTTCGGTACCTGTGCTCCACGATGGTTGTGAATATCCCTGCCCCCACGGGTTCTGTCCCGTAGGATTCTGACCGTAGGGGGCATAGTTCGTATAACCAGACTGATTTGGCTGCTGGTAACCATAGTGCGGGGCTTGATAACCAGGGTTCGGGCCCTGATTAGGCATCTGCCCTGTATAAGCAGCGTTTGGATTTGGCTGCTGAGCGTAGGTATAACCGGGTGGAGGAGGATGATACTGAGAGCCTCCAGAGTGGTTATAGTTCGGTTGAGACTGACCATGAGGATATTAACCACTCTGAGGATGAGTAGGCTGCTGATAAGTGGAACCCTGCAAAGCCTGGTACGTAGGGCGCAGCTGTCGATTTGGCTGCGGCATTGAATGAACAGGCTGTTGGGCAGAGTGAACGGAATGAGAGGGTTGCCCTGAATGAACAGGTTGACTCGAGTGAGGGGGCTGGCCTGAATGAACAGTCTGGCCCGGGTGACCAGGCGGTGTTGGTTGCGCAGGCTGACCTGGTTGTAAGTGAGCCCCAGGTTGTGCCGGATGGGTCGGCTGGCCCGGAGGCGGAACACCGGGCTGTACCGGATGAGCCGGTTGCTCTGGTGGAGGAACAGGACCAGGTGCTTGCTGAAAACCAGTTTGACCTGAAGCAGAACCATAGGGTGGTCCTGGCTGATATGCAACATTAGAAACAGCAGGATACTGCGGTTGCATTGGTAAAGACGGCTGGATTTGCCCCCCAGGACCATAGGCTTGTCCCGGTTGATACCCTAGCTGAGGTTGAGCAGGTTGACCAGCGGGGCTATAATATGGTCCTTGCGGATTGTATAATGGCCCTTGCTGGCCCGCAGGGTAGCCTTGGATGGGCTGTCCCTGTGGGTCATACAAATAGCCAGGTTGGCCCTGAAAGGGTTGTCCCTGTGGGTTGTAAGCCTGGTTGTATGGTAAACCTTGAGCATATAGATAAGCCTCAGGAGCAGGAAGGCGCAAAACCTCCCCATGCTCGTCAAACTGACCTGGGAACATATACACGGGAGTGCCATCCTGTGCATAGTGCGAAAAGAAGGATCGATAAGGATCTTGGGGAACTTGTCTAGCTCCGGCGTTCGGCTGCTGTAAAAACAACCAATACTCCTCCGGAGAGATATTCTCCGGTATAGCAGTAGCTAGGTAAATGTCTTCAGGAGTTGGCCCAGCCCTAGTAGCAGATGCTGAGACAACAGCAGAAGAGGCAGCCACACAAACAAGCAACAATCTAGTTTAGTAAGGACTAAGGCCAAGGTGTGGACAATTTCTGAGTAAAACAGCAAAATGGTTCCGATGTAGATGATATCCCCACAGAGACAAAAAGAATGGAATGATCTCACCTGCAGATCTGGGGATTCCCGTGCAAAGAAGGACCGGGTCGACATGGTAGCCACGAACTGCTCCTCAAACAATCTGTTTAGGGATGCACTATAGTCATCGTACTCGGAATTTCTTTTTCTCACTGTAATCACTTTATGCTGATCTCGCCGTTAAAATCACGTAGAAGACGCGAGGACTAGGAGGAAAACAGCAAAGAATAAACGGTGAACCGACAAGAGAAAGGAAATCAGCCTCCTAATCTCAATTCGCATATTGGTCCGAAAAGGGCCAATTGAACTTCAATCGCCCTCCAAAGGGCTGCTCATGAGAACCGGTCCCTTCAGAAACCTGTAAACAACAGCCGCCTGGTTCACTGGAGGCCTGTGGCTTCTGAAGAATCGTCCGTGTAAGGACTACCAGTAGACGAAACCGATGGTTTCGCCACCGTGGCAAAAGACTAGAAGAAAAGAGCAAACACACACACAGGCTGAAAATGAGTTAAGACACACGATCAAACGGTCAACAAGCAATGTCTAAATAGGTGTGAAATCGTGGGCGATTAATTTTACCACATTGGAAAGTAAGAAATTCTACCGTTTCATGTTTTAAGAGTCGAGAAACGATAAAAATATGACTCTATCTCTTTCAGAGTTGACACAAGCGTGAAAGGACAAGCGCTTGACGGTCTTTTCAAGTTTAGGGAGTCAGAAAAGACCAAATGACTGCTCAGGAAAAACTAGGCACAAAGGGTGTACCAAATATCCGTGAACTCCAATATACACCTTGGTTTCAATAATGAAACAGAAATCGACCAAGGACTTTCCGTACGTGCAGGTAGTCTCCCCGAATGCTGTGTTCGGTGTATCACGGGTATAGGGCGGCAGACTCGGCTTCCTGTGGATAAAGGATTGAAACCCTATAGGGGTCTCCCTTTATATACGCGACGGTACGGGGAGCGCAAGTCCGTACTTAGTGTCAGTTTAAAGCCAATAAAGCAATCTACACCGTTAGGTTTAACGACGCTAACAATTAAGGGAGGTTACTGCACCTTCCAAATATGTTCTTTGCCAAGTTCCACGCGCCTTAGGTTAATTGAATAAATTTTACAGTTGATCTTCAATTAAGTTTCAATTTCCAGGCCCTATCGTATGTAGTGTCTCCTAAATGCAAAGCTATATGCCACAATGCAACATTTCGTTCGATGAAAACTAGTTAGAGAAGAGTTGAGAGCTTTTATACAAACGAAATGAACGGAAACCAAACAACGAGCTCTATAATGCAACTAATGCAATTGACAACTTTTCATTCAAAACACTAATCACTAGCGATATGGAAAATATTACAATTTGCACTAATTAACAAAAGAAAAAGAGAATTTTTTTTTTGATTTTCAATGTTTAATGGCTAATATGCACTAATCAAACTTGAAAATGAATGGGGCAACTTGAGAAATGATATCCAAGAGAGCGAAACAAACACAATTCACTCACCAACACGAGCAATCAGATTCCCAAATCGACCGAAGTCTCTCAAAGCAAAGGAAAGACTCAAAGGCTTCCAACGGACCGTGTGATCCAAGTCCAAAGCAAGACCAAACGAGTTTCGAATGAAGAAATAAACAATCACCTAAAAATCGCAATGAAGCAATGAACAACTACTCAGAGAACGTGGAGAATCAATCAGATAGTTGACAGGACAATCCAAACACCAAAACTCCCAAGGAGGGCTCGATACACCAAGCTACTAGATGACCTAGGGCTTGAAACGTGAAATCGGTAGATAGAAGCAAACAACCAAAGGACAGAGGTGAATTCCAGCCAAACAAGACTCCAACACACTCAGGCAGTTGAAAAATCAAGAAGAAAAACACTGGTCAACTTCAGAGAGCTCAAAGATGAGAAATCTCAAAAAACTTACAGGGGTGGCGCGACTGTAAGAATGAAACTGGCGCCAGAAGGCTAGTGGCGTGGGTTGTACAAAGGCAAAAAGCGCCAAGTGGCACGACTGTCGGGTTAAAAACCGCGCCAGTCGAGTTTCTCAGCAAAAATTAAAAATAAGCTACTCCAGAAACAGAGCAATGCAAGCTAAGCAATCCAAGAAGCAAAAACACACAAAAAATCCAACCTAGAAGGTTCATCAAGCAAGGAAAAACAAGATACAAACGGCAAGGCAAGACAAAGACTCCAAGTCGTTCAGTCTGCAAACCAAACCGGAGATCGACTGAAGTAGCGTTGATCTACTCCGCTAATGCAAAGCAGAAGTGTTTCGAAGGCTATCTGGCCGTACTTCAGGCTCCGTCTAAAGTTTACAAATCAAACAACAAGCTGGATCCCCAGTATGGTCGCCAATTTGTTGATGAGGTAAATCCCCTATGCGGACAGAGGCGATCCCTACTAGCCCAGCAGGGATCTAGCAACAATCAAACAATGCTATGACGCAGGTTCCTAGTTACGAATGAAAGACTTGGAATAGAAGCCTACCTGGATTCCAACGTTAGGATCTGAAGAAGAAGCGTCCCCGTTCCTCAGCCTTGGCAGATCACAATCCCTCCACGATCTCCTCGGATGAACACCTACACATGGAAGAAACGAACAGATACAAGCATAGAAACCAGCATACGTAACTAAACATCAGTCAGAAAGGACATTACTCGCATTAACATGATGGAAAACGGAGTGGAACCATAATCATAAGCATCTATTAAATAACCAGCGAAGAGAGATTACAACCAAGTTCTGACGTCGCGGTCTCCTTCGGACGGGTCTCCAGTCGTCCACGTCTCGCAAAGCTCGCCAAGGAAAGGGAAAACCTCTCCAGAGTCTCGTGACGATGGTCTCCTTACTTGAGTCAGCCTTAAGGGAAAGAGAGGATTCTTTACAACACAAAGGCTCTTGGGAATATGGAGATTCAGAGCTTAAGCACTTCAAGACTAGCTTGCCATGGATTTGAGAAGGCTTTTATAGATGGGGAAGGAGGGAGTTGGGATCCCTATTATTATGGGATTGGCCCTATCAACAAGGAAGGTTCCATGGGAGGTGGCAAAACCACTTCCCTCCATAGAACTCCCGCAGCCAAACCTCCCAACTCAAGATAGGTAATGGTTTGTGAGTTTGTTAGAACTCAACTTCCGCCATCCTTATTTAAAAACAAATCCCAAAATGGGTGGCGCGACTACGGCTCTATGACAGAGCGCCAAGTGGCGCGACCCCTTTGCAGTAATTTCCCCATTGGCACGAGTATTAAACTACTTGCCCGCGCCAATGCCAAAAGGGATGTTTTTCATGACTTTTGCAAGGAGATGTCTCAAAGGCAAATGAAGCTCATGTTCAGAGGGATGCATTGATGATGTTTCCAAGGCATGACAATGTCCACAGGTCACAGAATGGGTCCTCCATTGTGCGGGATGGGGAATGGTAAGGACGGTGACAAATTACTGTGTAACAATGA
>JAXQQM020092520.1:0-103837 GCA_034641835.2 Pinus albicaulis | reverse complement strand
CGTCTCGCCTTAAACAATTAACGTCTTAGCTTAAACAACTATTTTTGCACAACTTCCAGCATAAAGTGTGCTATTTTTGGGTTTAATACACAAGTACACATGCTCCCCCACTTTGAATTCTCAATGTGTCATTTTCTTATCAGCATAGTTTTTCTGGCGATCTTGTGCTGTCTTGATGTTTCTTTGTATTTGTTTAACAATTATTTCCATCTCAAAAGTTCAGGTCCCGACATTAGATTATCCTCTTCGTCGGCTCCAGCTCAAGGGAGTACGATATTTTCTCCCGAGTACGACATTTTCTTCCATAGAGTTCCTCAAACGGACTCATTTTGATGGACGATAGATAGCTGTTATTATAGGAAAATTCAGCTAAATGCAAGTATTCTTCCCATTTTGATGGCTTATCCATCACATACATTCTCAAAATATCCTCCAAAATTTGATTAGTTCTCTCTGTCTACCCATCGGTCTGGGTGTGATAGGCGGTACTAAAATTCAGCATAGTGCCCAAACCTCCAAATAGACCTTTCCAAAAAGTTGCGGTGAACTTAGCATCTCTATCTGAAACAATTACTCTTGGGACCCCATGTAATATTACTATCTCTTTTAGGAAAACATCTCCTACCTCAGCTGTCCAAAAAGTAGATTTTACAGGTATGAAGTATGCAGCTTTTGTTAAATTTTCTACTACTAACATCACTGAATGGTGTTGGTATTTGGTTTTGGGTAATCCTGTTATAAGATCCATGGAAACTGTGTCCCACATCCATTCTGCAATCGACAAAGGGTTTAGAAGACCAGCAGGATGCTGATGTTAAATTTAAACTAATTGACACTCCATGCATCTAACTAAATATTATGCTACATCTCTTTTCATTTTTGGCCAAAACAACTTCTTTTTCAAAGCTGTTAACATTTTCTGATATCCTGGATGTCCTGCATAGGGCTGTTTGTGATATTCATCCAGAATCTCTCTCTTCAAGGACTCTACATTTGGAATATATAATTTGTTTTTATAACAGATCAGTCCTTTCTGGTTTTGAGTGAAATTAGCCATTTCCTTGTTTAGGATTCTCACTTGTAGGTTCTCATAATTTGGATCCCGGTCTGTTGCATTTTTCACTAATTCTTCTAAGTCAAATTGGGCACTACTTCCAATGTTGTTTATATTTTGACAAGCATTTCTTCTTAAGGCATCAACAATTTTATTTTCTTTTCCCCTGATATGTTTTATATCCATATCAAATTCACGTAGAAAAGACAGCCATCTGGCTTGTCTAGCATTCAAATCAGTTTGGGAAAAGAAATATTTGAGACTAATATGGTCAGTCATCAATGTAAATTTTTTTCCAAGGAGATAGTGTCGCCACATTTTCAAGGCACGAATAACAGCAGCTAACTCCAAATCATAGGCACTATAGTTCTGTTCATGTATCTTCAGTTTCCTAGATTCATATGCAATCACCGAATTTTCCTGCAAAAGAACTCCTCCCAACCCCTCTCTACAAGCATCTGTACATACCACAAATTCTTTATCCGGATCTGCAATCTTCAGTATAGGGGTTGTAGTAAGTTTTAGTTTTTATTGGTCAAAACTGGTTTGCCATTTTTCATTCCACTCAAATTTGACGCCCTTTCTTTGTAGTGAGGTTATGGGATATGCTATGGCAGAAAATCTCTCCACAAATCTGTGATAATAGCCTGCAATCCCCATAAATGACCTCACTACTGAAACATCAGTTGGCATAGGCCATTCTTTAATAGCCTTTATCTTTTCAGGGTCAACTGCCAACCCTTGTTCAGAAATAATATGTCGAAAGTATTGGATCTTATCCTTATAGAATTCACACTTACTGAACTTGACATATAACTGATTTTCTTTCAAGGTTTGCAATACTATCCTCAAATGCTCTTTGTGTTCTTCCTCACTTTTTGATTAAACTAAAATATCATCGATGAACACAAGTAAGAATTTGTCCAAGTACTTATTTAACACACTGTTCATTAAGCACATAAAATTTGCAGGGGCATTTGTCAAACCAAAAGGTAGGACTACAAATTCGTAGTGACCATACCTGGTTCGAAAGGCTGTTTTGCTGATGTCTTTTTCTTTAATTCTGAGCTGGTGATAACCAGTCCTTAAGTCAATTTTTGAAAAAACTGAAGCCCCTCTCACTTGGTCAAAAAGATCATCAATTCTGGGCAAGGGGTATCTGTTTTTAATGGTCATCTTATTCAGTTGATGATAATCAATGCACATCCTAAAAGTTCCATCTTTCTTTTTCACGAACAGCACTCGTGCTCCCCAAGGAGACACACTCGGTTTGATATAACCTTTATCTAACAATTCTTGCAATTGCATTTTCAGTTCCATGAGTTCAGGGGGACTCATTCGATAAGGAGCTCGAGAAATAGGTGTTCAAAGTAGTAATTGATGTCCTTTCCCATGTTCTATTTCTTCCACATTTACCGCATAAACTTGATGTCCTTTCCTAGTTGTTATTTTTAGTTGCAGTGCTGATATTTGTCTTACCGAAATGGGTTTTGGTTTCCCTTTGAGAATAAATGGTTTTTTTTCTTCATCTACACAATGCAAGGTCGTATCCCAGCAGTTCATCAGGGCCTTTTTCTTTTCCAGCCATTCCATTCCTATCAGCAATTCATATCAACCTAAGGGCAGAATGTTCATATTTACTTTTGTTTGAAAATAATTTAATCTAATTGCTGTTCGCCGCAATTTATGTGTTACCTTCCTCTTAGTTCCAGTGGCCAGCTGTACCAACCATAACTGCTGAAATTTTTCAGTTTTAAGATTATATTTTTCTACAAATTTTGGACTAATGTAACTCAAAGAAGCACCCAGATCAATCAAAACAGTTACATATTGGTCAGAAATCTTACCCTCCATTTGCACCATAGTAGCTTGATGGTCTACTTGTCGATTTTCCAAGGATGCACTGATAGTAGGTATATTTCTTGCTATGTCATTTATTGTTGTAGCTTCTCGATCTCTCATAATCATCTGAATGTTTCGATGAGGACAATCCCTCATAAGATGGGGTTCTCCACAGCCCAAAAATTTCAAGGGTTCCCTCATTTTGATTGTGCCTTCCTCTTGATTGTCTCCATCTATTTGTTTTGAAGCCACTTGGGACTGAGAAGTTTGAATTTCTTTGGGTTTATTAAACTTTTTCCGCTAATGATCCCTACCAAAATTCTTCAAATAGGATGGTTTCTGTCTCTTCCCTTTGAATTCACTCTTATTTACCCAGCTTTTCCCATGTCCAGTTTTTCCTTTGAACTGTTGGTAACATAATCTAGCTTTCCTCACTACCTCGTCCATAGTTTTTGGGTTGTCAAACTCGATTTTCTCTTTATACACAGCAGGCAAACAGTTCAAAAACCTTTGTACCTTTGCCTTCTCTTCCCTAATGTAAGGGACATATCTCAACATGTTTGTAAACATAGAGACCAACTCATCAATTGTAAGCTGTCCCAGCCTAAGCTCATGAAATTCCTTTTCTTTATCATCATAATACCGCTCATTCAAGTAGCGGTTTTTGAACTTAACCTGAAAATCTTCCCAATTAACTGTCTTTTCATCAATGGCATGAACCATTTTCGTCTCCTCCCACCACAAGGTAGCCTTACCTTGTAGCCGGTAGGCAGCTAATCTGGCCTTTAGGTTGCTTTCATATTCATAGACCTGGAAGTACTTAATCATGTTCAGCAACCAAGCTTCCGCATCTTCCTCCTTCTCCCCATCATAGGAGGGAGGTTTGATCTTTCGGAATTCCCCCTGTAATTCCTTTTATTCTTATACTCGCTAACGAGCATCATCGCTCCTCTAGAGACTCATGGGTCTTCCTTTTCACGGGAACCTTTACCTTCTTGTTACGAGATTAATTCTCACGATAAGCTTGTTCACCGCTCTCAGCATTAATGACAATCGTCATTACCGGCTTTTTTATCTCAACCAATTCTTGTTTGCAACTACAACCTGTATCATAGACGCATTTGGATCTAGTGTATTATCACTCATCTAAATAGAATAAACATAAATTTAGATACCTTGCCGGTCATGCAATTAGGTACAAAATATAGATATATATAAATTTTCCTTCCCACAGAAATCAATTTATAAGGTGAACACACAGCAACAGTGAGCACAATGACAACAGCCCAGTTTTATAACTTGGGCTCTGATACCATTTGTAACGTTCCCCAACTTCCACACATGCAAATTTTTTTTTTTCCATAGAATAAGCGCTCTTCTCATTTTACAACTTGCTTGAGAATTTATGAGCCACACTGTTGTCTATTAAACTAATACATAGGGACTCAACTCTATGCCTTTTCCACTTTTAATTTCCTATACTTTTATCTAATATAATTGTATGTTTAATCGATTCTCCAGATTATATAGATTCACAAGTGTGTAACTTATAAAATTTTAGGTATACACACTTGAATATATATTAATTGTTATAGTTTCTAACTTTAAATCTTTGCTTCGATTCCCTATATATATCATAAATCTATATAAATAAAATCCCCCAACATATAAACCATATACATTCCACCATATGTAAACTCCACAAGATATAATACATCACATACGTATATGCTCATAGGTGCACTCCTGTGTCGAATTCATCCTATGTAGATAAGATGATGGTTAGGCACCTCGACTTGGAGATTTAGTTAATGTAACGAGTTTTTATTACAAGCACAATTTCTATGCTTTGTGGTCGTGACCCTACGACACTTGTCCAACAAAATATATATTATTCTTTTAAAAACTTTGGCGGGCCTTATTGCCGCGTCAATGTATATCATTTAGTAGCTCCCTGGCTTATTTGATATGAGGTACATCTCCTGGATTTTAGCGTATGGGTTTGGTAGTTTCGTATCCCATCTCTTTTATCAATCCATCTCATCGTACCAGTGACTTGATTTGGAGATCTATTCGTATATGATAACACTGGGGTGACACTATAGTTTATAGCGTTATTTTTCTACTGCTCTAAATGCGCAATAATTTGTTATGGTACATGTACGCCTGACTTGTATGGAACTCCTTCCGTTCAAATCATTGTCGAGCTTTGTGGAAGTCCACCGATTCGTGCCACTTGTATGGCTTGATTGAACTAGGGTTATCATTTCTGATATTTATAAAACCTGAACGTAAAACCATTGTTTGCTTCTCTTATTTGCACTTTCATTCTTTCAATCCTACTTTGGGGTTATCACTCTGGTAGCTCTGCTCGTTTTCTGAGAGTTAATGGTGCCATACGTCGACCTTCATCGAGTTCATGTTGACCTGTTGTGAGTAAATAGCCTCTTGTTTCGTTTTTAACAACGGAAATGCAATGCGTTTCGACCATCGTGATTGTTGATTAGCTTCTCCGTTGAGCATTTCTAAAATCCTCGACTATAAAAATCCAAGCGATAGTCGAACGCTCTTCATATTCTTAGCATTCGTTGAGAGGGATTTTTCTTACACTTTTATCTCTTTCTTGCGCTCCGTTTTATTAACCTATTACCAAGCTCGTCGTCTCATTATACCTTTTGAAAATTGTTTTGTTGATTATTCATTTTTCAGTCCATTTCGTAACTTCAAATTCTAGTTTCGCAGAGTACATTGACTGATATAAATTAATGTCTCAGCTTATGGCTGGCCCATTTGGATATTCGATGTCTTTTATCTGCTGGACGAGGGTTTCTATTCTCAGAAATCTTCGCTGAGATTTGGGACGCGTCTAGGTATGGTTTCTATTCAGGGTTTAGAACAATCGCAACCCTAAAATTTTGGCTATGCGTTCCAGTTAAAATGCCAAATTCTCTAATCTATTTCCATTTATTTTCTATATTTTAACTCAGGTCCATACTGTCGAAATGGTTCATTTCCCAGGTAATAATTTATTTCTCATTCGTCGGTTAATGTTTAACAGATACAATGTCCATATCCTCCCTTACCGTATCTAATGCTACTCAAAAAATGATGTTCATTTACAGGTAACTATTTACTACCTACTTCGTGTGAGTATCTTCCGAGAGCTCTTTGCCTTCTTCCTCGAAGAGTTGTGACACCTTGCTCTCTGTCACAGGTCGGTACTCATGAGAACCTCGGCTCTATGTAAACTCGTTGCTTATACAACAACTTGTTTGCTTTAAGTCAGCTCGTGGAGGACATTGTTGACTCTCCAGAGAGTCATCTCCTTGTTTCCTTAATTGGTTTATTGTTTAAGCTGGACTGTATATCTATTGACTTGGGGTTAATTTGCCCATGTCAGGACAACATAACTTCGCTAATAAATTTTTTTTCTGTTATGCTTTACTTTAGTCTTGTACCATCTGTATATAACAGAATATTTCCACCGGCTTATGACATTTTCTATTGGAAATATTTGATTTTCCCTGTACTTTCAGCTATGCGAGTTTATTTTTAATTCCACGTAGTACTGGCGTTAAGCATAATTCTTTTAGTTTACTACCTCATTACTAATTATAGAATACTCATATGTAAAATTTAAAAGTTGATATAATAACTAGGCATTCTCTCTCTCTTGTTTTCAGAACTAAACTCTTCCATAAAAAATAAATGGTATAGTAACTGTTGTATTTTTACTCTAAAATTTCTATTACTGTTTAGCCATTTCCTACAATGCTTAGCTCGGTCCTTTTTGGTACTGGTGTAACTCTAGATATTTAAGGTTCCAAGACAAAAATACATTTATAATATTTCAGTCATCATCCCATTGAGCTTTTATTTATGTTTGGCTGGTTATAATTTTTATAATTAGAATGTATTATCATGTATAATAGGCCATGGTAATTAGTCCTGTAATAATCTATATATTACCTGCCTTGGGTTTCAATATAGATAACTGCGCCATGTAGTAAGTATACATCTGTGTATAATTTTAGAACTGAGATTATAAGTATGCTGATCACATGTTCAAATTTTTCCCATTCATTGACTTTAGTAGTTCCTAGCTATTTCTAGCACTTTTATCGACTATATACTCTATATTTTCTACCTTTTTTATTTCATTTTTTTCTATAAGAAAATACGATTGGTATCTAGTTTCCCTTCTTCTTTTTTCTAGTTAGGATTTAGTTCATAGAAACAGAATCAGATTAAAGTTAAACTTGAAAATAATGTTTGAGAAATAGGTATTCTCAGATTTAAACCGATTATGGTTTAGATGTTCTGATGAATTCTTTCCCATTGATGTGATTCCTACAACTGTACAGAAATTGAAGGCTAGTTTTTGTTGAGATTTCTGTTAAATGTATGGAAGTATTTTCACACACAGCATGCACATATAAAACTTTTATAGTTCCATTGAGCATAAAATTTACACTTACACCTTATAATAGAAAAACATAACCGAACTATTCATACCACTAAATCAGATGACCAATCCACCCAACCTTAGAATGCGTTTATCTCTAGAATTCACCCCCAAGCTGAGATCCCTCCTAGAACTGATCAACCTATAATCTGTTTAGGAGTAGCTTATTTAAGTTGTTGTTCCCCCAAAGCCTGTTTCCAATTCTGCGTCCAGACTATTAGGATGCTTTTCTTCCTGTTTACCTAGGCTTCCCTATTTAGGGACTTTTAAAGATGCTTTCTTCTTTTCCCAGCTTTTCCATCTTTTTACCTCTTCCCAACTACCTTCCTCATCATTGGGGAATTTATATTTTTCCTCAAAAATCTAAATTAGAAACAATTTCTTTCAAGGATTTTTGAAAGATGGTGGGGAATGTATTTAGCAAGTGATCTCATAAATCTTATTTTGGTCAATCTACACAAAATCATTTTATTCATTTTCTTAATTTAAATAATTAATTTCATTCACAAAATACTTGTCCTTTGGGGTCCACTCCCCTTAGGATTAAAATTCAAATGTCTAGTTTTGAAATTCAAACACATAAACTAGGGGTGTTACAGACACATACAAATGTGGAAAAAAATAGATTCATACACACATGAAGAATACATTCATGCACATAAAAATAATACAAGTAAACAAGAAACATAGGAATGTAGCAAAGAGTAGATTCATACACACGAAGAATACATTCACACACATACAAAGAATACAACTAAATAACACACATTAGAATGTGGCAAAGAACAGATTCATACACACATGAAGAAGACATTCATACACATAGAGGGAATAAAAGTAAAAAAGACACAGTACCAAAGAATATATTCATACACATGAAGAAGAAATTCATAGATGTACAAAAATGCAAGTAAAGAATAGATTCATACAAACACAAAAAAATACAAGTAAACAACACACATCAATTGCAACAAAGAATAGATCCATATACATACAAGTAAAAAATTCTCATACAAATGAAACCACCACTTTAACACTCAAGGCATACCCAAACAACATATGCATATACATACAAATAAACAATGAAAGAATACTCAAAAGCATGCATAATGAGAGATTCATAAACATAGAACAATAAACACTCCAAAGAAGTACATGCAACTAATGCAAACCTCTAGATAATACATTCACACATATCATAGAGAAATAGATATCCTATTCATTAATGCATACCAAAACAAAAATATCAACAAATAAATTCTAACTATCTAAATGCAACTAATAAAAACACCATTTCAATTCTCAAAATAATACATCCATATACATACAAAATAAAGAATCCAAAGCATACATTAAAACTCAGATACATTAATATATAAATATATAAGCATTCAAGAATATATTTATAGTATATAAATAATAAAACCAATACATACACATTCAATATAATAAATTTATAAAAATATTTAAATAATGGAAAACACTCTAAATATATTGAATAAATTCATAAAAATAAATAATAAAAATATTTAAATATTTAATATATTAGTATTTAATTTAAACCTATAAAAATAGAAATATGTAAATATTAAAAAATATTTATCTATATATATGAAAAAGAGGAAAAAATATAATATAAATATCTTAATAACATACTTATAATAAAAATATATAATTAAAAAAAAAATCAAAATCTTAAAAAAATCAAAATCAAAACCAAAAAAATATAAATTAAAAAATAGAAATAAATTTAACTTATAATTTTTATATAATATATGTGAATAAGAGTGATTTTTTCATTTTTGTGCAATGTGTTGGGAAGATGTTTAAAACATTGTAAAAATGTTAAATGATTTATGTAAATAAGAGTGATTTTGTAATTTGTGTGCAATGTTTTGGGAAGATGTTTAAAGAATTGAAAAAATGTTAAATGATTTATGTGAATAAGAGTGATTTTTCTATTTAGGTGTATGTGGGACAATGTCTAAAACATTGAAAAAATGTTAAATTATTTATGTGTAGTAAAAGTGATTTTGATGTTTGTGTGTATGTAGTGAAGTTGTTTAAAACATGTTTAAAAATTATTATTATAATAAAATGATATATTTGTGGTTGTGCATATTGGAGTTACTATAAACTAAAGATCATGAAAACCATGAACACAAGGAACACAACTCAAAGGAGGGTTAAAATGTGACCTTCCTAAGAGCCTTTTGGAGGGGTTGAATTCCCCTCCCCCAAAAAAAATGTCTACTCCTTTTATTAATGATAGTTTACATCCTTTGATGGGCCCATCTAAATAAAAATATATATTTGTTTCTAATTACAACGTTACGACTCACGAGCAACTTTGACATTGATAAATTTTCTGCAAACATAAAAAATTCAAATAATATGGTTAATATACAAACCCTTCATAAAAACTTGCAACATAATTAAATGTACAAATCATAAAAAAATCCATCATATATATAAACCTATAATGTATAATAAATATTAATAAAAAAATATTAATACAATATTATTATATAAAATAATATAAATATAATATAATTTACAAATTTAATATAATAACAACTAAATTTAAAAAAAAAAAAACTTAACTTTTAACTTCAATGAAACAATAGCATGTTTTTATTAATTAAATTTCATTGAGTAAATAAAATTTCAAATAGACCCAGCCATGTCTAGCTTTTGAAACCGGTTCTAACTCTAAGGTTGGGTAAGATATGGATATTCACTACTCCATACTCTATTCTGGCTAAAAGGAAATAGTATCTGTTCCTAGCACAAGGAAAATACAATGGGCATATTAAAACCAAAAAAAAATTATACATATTTTTCAAATTAAAATATAAAATAAAATAATGAATAAATAATGATAATAAAATATAGGATTTAAATTCTAAATGGATAACACCGATTCTAGGTAAATATATATGATCTCTAAGTGAAAATAAATGTTGCATTGGAGATTTAATAAAAAAAAGTAAACATTGCTATATAATTAATTAGAAAAACTACGTAATGTAATTAATAACTGCGACAAAAAAAAAAAAAAATTCTAAATATAAAAAAAAATAATAATAAATAAAAAATAAAAATTCTTATGATTATTTGAGAGTTTCCAAGTGAAACCCTGATAATAAAACCAAGTAATTAATAACACAGACACAGAGGAAAAAGGAATCTTTTAATTATAAATCTACTTAATTAATAACACACACAGGGAAAAAGGAATCTTTTAATCTTTTAGGAGATCGTTGTGAAGTTGTATGATTGTTTTGGGAGTGCGCATGCGTGAAGTTGTATGATTGTTTCGGGAGTGTGCATGCGTGAAGTTGTATGATTGTTTTATATCACGTGCTCTTGACTACCAACCAATGACGGGTTTCTTTCCCATGAACTCAAACTCAAAAATACTAATAGACATATCTAATAGATTGAACTTATCACAACTGAGAGACTCATAGGTCTCCCCTAATTGTTGACTGACTTCATCATACAAGAGAACTTGTACATGTACTTGTTCCAATGTTATGCATGAAAATAGCACGACTCTGCATGAACTGACTCATAATTTACACTAATTGTTGGAATTTCCATTAAGACCTTAGTAATTTACTATTTACAATTAGAACCGAATGCAATGCCATAACCCATGAGGTAGAGAAACATAATAAAATTGAATTGATTACATAATAGAAATAAAACAATACATTCAATGCTAATTGAATTGATTACATAATAGAAATAAAACAATCCCATGAATGCTAATTAAATATAAATCTATGTCTAAAATAGAACTGGATTGTAACTAGCTATGTAAGCTGTGTAGAAATGCTTCTAGAATTAGATCTATAACCTATGGAGAAGAAATTTATTTCTAGATAGGCCCACCTATGGAGAAGAAATTTATTTCTAGATAGGCCCTACCCGGGAATTTCTGAGGTTTCTTTTAGCTGTCACTTATGAATTGCACAATAATCAACAGAAATGGTCTCTCTCAGGAATGTCTAGATTCGGCTCTCATGGTGCCTCTCTATATGCAGGTTTTTGCTGGTGCATCTCAACTGACTGAACCACCTTCTCAATCTCTCTATACGCAAAGGTGGATAGGGATGAGGCTTGGGAGGTCTTGACTAGATCAAAGGTGAGAGGAGGAGTGTGAGGCTTCAAAAACTGCCCTAGGAATGATCAGGGTCAGCATTTTGTTGGTGGAGCAGTGGTTGCATTCGTAAAGGAATTCATGATTCATCACCACAATACAACATCGTATCACCTGCAAGCTAACGATACAGTAGATCCAATTCACAATATTTTGGAACGTTATTGACCAAGGTGTGCTCAGTGTATAGGGAAGACTGGGATGACAGAATTCCTGTTGTTCTGTCAATAGGGACGACTTGGATGACAGAATTCCTGTTGTTCTGTGGGCCGAACGATTGATGGAACTAACTTGGAAATGATGAAAGATGAATGGAAAGAAAGGCTATCACAAACATTTGGTAATGGTTGGATGATGTGTTGTTCCATCATGTGGTTGTTGACTCTCCAGAGAGTCGTCTCCTTGTTTCCTTAATTGGTTTATTGTTTAAGCTGGACTGTATATCTATTGACTTGGGGTTAATTTGCCCATGTCAGGACAACATAACTTCGCTAATAATTTATTCTTTTTGTTATGCTTTACTTTAGTCTTGTATCATCTATATATAAGAGAATATCTCCACCGACTTATGACATTTTCTATCAGAAATATTTGATTTTCCATGTACTGTCAACTATGCGAGTTTATTTTTAATTCCACGTAGTACTGGTGTTAAGCAGAACTCTTTTAGTTTACTACCTGATTACTGATTATAGAATACTCGTATGTAAAATTTAATAGTTGATATAATAACTAGGCATTCTCTCTCTCTTGTTTTTAGAACTGAACTCTTCCATAAAAAAATAAATGGTCTAGTAACTATTGTATTTTTACTCTAAAATTTTTGTTACTGTTTAGCCATTTCCTACAGTTCTTAGCTCGCTCATTTTTGGTACTAGTGTAACTCTAGATCTTTAAGGTTCCAGGACAAAAATACATTTATAATATTTCAGTCATCATCCCATTGAGCTTTTATTTTTGTTTGGCTGGTTATAATTTTTATAATTAGAATGTATTTTCATGTATAATAGGCCATGCTAATTTTTCGTGTAATAATCTATATATTACCTGCCTTGGGTTTCAATATAGATAACTACGCCATGCAGTCAATATACATCTGTGTATAATTTTAGAACAAAGATTATAAGTATGCTGATAACATGTTCAAATTTTTCCCATTCATTGACTTTAGTAGTTCCTAACTATTTCTGGCACTTTTATCAAGTATATACTATGTATTTTCTACTTTGTTTATTTTGTTTTTTTTCTATAAGCAAATACGATTGGTATCTAGTTTCCCCCTTTTTTCTTTTTTCCTAGTTAGCATTTAGTTCATAGAAACAGAAGTAGATTAAAGTTAAACTTGAAAATCATCTTTGAGAAATAGGTATTCTCAGATTTAAATTGATTATGGTTTAGAGATTCTGATGAATTCTTTCCCATCGATGTGATTCCTACAACTGTACATAAATTGAAGGCTAGTTTCTGTTGAGATTTCTGTTAAATGTATGGAAGTATTTTCACACACAACATGCACATATAATACTTTTACAGTTCCATTCAACATAAAATTTACACTGACACCTTATAATAGAAAAACATAACCGAACTATGCATACCACTAAATCAGATGACCAATCCACCCAACCTTAGAATTCGTTTATCTCCAGAATTCACCCCCGAGCCAAGATCCCTCCTAGAACTGATCAACCTCTAATCTGTTTAGGAGTATCTTATTTAAGCTGTTGTTCCCCCAAAGTCTGTTTCCAATTCTTCATCCAGAATATCAGGATGCTTTTCTTCCTGTTTGCCTAGACTTCCCTATTTAGGAACTTTTAAAGCTGCTTTCTGCTTTTCCCAGCTTTTCCAGCTTTTTACCTCTTCCCAACTACCTTCCTCATCATTGGGGAATTTAGATTTTTCCTCAAAAATCTAAATTATAAACAATTTATTTCAAGGATTTTTGAAAGATGGTGGGGAAAGTATTTTCCTTATCCATCCTCATGGATTTAGCAAGTGATCTCATAAATCTCATTTTGGTCAATCTGCACAAAATCATTTTATTCATTTTCTCAATTTAAATAATTAATTACATTCACAAAATACTTGTCCTTTGGGGTCCACTCCCCTTAGGATTAAAGTTCAAATGTCTAGTTTTGAAATTCAAACACATAAACTAGGGGTGTTACACATTTTTATATGTATGACTGTATTCTTCATGTGTGTATGAATCTATTTTTTTCCACATTTGTATGTGTCTTGTTTAGTTGTATTCTTTGTATGTATATGAATATATTCTTCATGTGTATGAATCTATTATTTACTACATTTTATGTGTCTTGATTACATTTTTTCTTTGTATGTGTATGAATGTATTCTTAATGTGTATATGAATTTATTATTTTCTACATTTGTACGTGTCTTTTTTAATTGATTCTTTGTATGTGTGAATGTATTCTTTTTGTAGGAATTATTCTTGTTACATTTGTATATGTATTATTTATTTGTAGATATATGAGCCTAATATGTGCAAATATACTATCATTAATGTGATTATAGCTATACTATCATTATTTCTATATATATTAATATATTATTTAGCATATTGATATATAAATATATTATTTCTATATATAAATATATTATTTAAAATATTGATTTATAAATATAGCAGTTTAAATATTAACTTATAAATACATTACTTTAAATATTTGTGAAATTATTATTATTTTTATTATTTTTATTATTTTTATTGTTTTTTTAATTAAATTTTTTTTTTTTAATCTTTTTTCTATCTAAATTTTAATCATTTTATATGAAAAAACAATATACTTATTAAAATAACACTAAAAAGGACATAATATTATCCCACAACCTACACCTCAATTAAAGATTATCATGTTATAGAGTATCATGCAAACCATGAAACTAAAACTAAAAAGAAAAGCAACATAAAATTTATAACAACATCAATTTGTAATAACACATATCAATTAATTATTTAATACTAAAATCAATACAATAAATATTAATTCTATTTAAAAAATTTCATTCATTTGAATAATTTATTAAAAAAAATCATAATACTATAATTTAATAATATAGGGAAAAAATATTAATTCTAAAGTTTGGTTAATAATAGGAATTGTTTTAAATATGATAAACAAAATAAATACTTATTAATTTTAAACTAATTAACTTATAAACTAAATGCAATTATCAACATCATAATACTTATACTCAATTTTCAACATAGGCATAAAATAATGTTAATTCTAATCTTCATTATAATCGTGATGTGTGTGAACATGTCACCTTGTGAGTCATTATGTGTAATGTTTGTGGCTATGTGTATGTTTGTGTGCACCCTATGTTTGTTGTGTGCATGTATGCATGTGATTGATTATGCGTCATTGGAAATGGATTGTGTGGGTGCACATCGGTGGTTAGTCCCATGCCAATGATGGACCGTTTTTGGGGTCATATAAGCTCTAACCTTCACGCGGTTGACCCTGTTAGTAGAGATTTTACATCTCCAAGCCAAAAAGAGCTTTCTATATATTGTTTTTTAACTTATTTAAAACATAACATTAATTTTGAAATATTAAAATGTTTTTTTAATAATATTTTTATTATATTAAAAATGTAAGACAAAAATTATAAAATAAATTGAAATATTTGTCATTATTCAAAATTTAAAATAAAATAATTACATTAACGCACTTAAGCCCTTCAAGCATTATTTCTTTGTTTTTCTCCATTCACGATTGCCTTACCTTTTAATGCAAAACACGTGGAAAACCATTCAAAACCACTAAAAAATCGACCTCTTCTTTTTCTCCTCGAGTCTCCTACCACTGTACATCGCACTTCACAAACCGCAACATTTTTCTTTTACCTTTAACACTTACCCCTCGCTCTTTGCGATTACGATATAGCGAAATCGCAAATCGCACTTTGCGTTGTTTACCTTTTACCTCTAACACTTACATCTTGTTCTTTGCAATTGCGATATTGTTAAATCGCAAATCGCACTTCACACCATTTACCTTTTCTCACTTAACACTTATCGTTGGTCCTTGTGATTGCGATATTGCGAAATCGTACCCCGCCATCGATCCCACTGCCATGTCGCCCATCATAAAATCGCACTTCGCACATTTTATCTTTTACCCTTAACACTTACCACTCGATTCTTGTGACTGCGATATTGAGAAATCAGAAATCACAAATCACACAATTTAACTTTGTGTGTAACACTTACCGTTCATTCCATCGATGTGATAACTCTGCCATCTCACTCATCACACTTCGCAATTCGCAAAACTTGCCACATCGCAGATCGTAACCCACAACCTTTACCGCATTGAAAATCACACTTCGCAAATTTTAGTTCATTCCTCTTGATCTTTACCGTTATCCATCTAAACTTGCGATATTGTGATTCACAACTTGCCATTTCACTTCGCGCTTTTCATAACTTAATTCATTGTTGTTAATCCTTACTGCTATCCCTTTAATCTTACAAAGTTGCGATTGCGAAATTGTACATCGCAACTTTTGTTCTCCATCACACTCCGCCATCTCATTTTTGAGCTTCGTCTACTCCAAATTCAGTTATCATGCTATCATAATGTTTTATAAGGTTTTAACCCCCCTCTTTGCACTTCCAAACCTCGTTTCATGTGTTAAACCCCCTATTAGCGTCTTTTAGCCCATTTCTTCCCTCCAAGCTGCAAATTAACTCTTTTTAATTATAATTAAGTCATGGATAGAAGCATGATAGATAGATCATAGGATAAGTAGAGTGCATTTAGCCATTTGGCCAAGTTAAGTGTGGTTTAGGATTAGTTTCCTTTCTGCTATTTGTTTTCTGAAAAGTAAATTAGTTTCCTTTATATCATTTCTTTTTAGCAATTTAATTTAGTTTCTTAGAGTCATTTCCTTCCTGCACATTAAATTAGTTCCATTTCTTTCATTTCCTTTCTGCAATTTAGTTTAGTTTCATTAAAGTGTGACAAACTTCATTGAGAACCCCTAGAAGTAGCACCCTTTCATAAAGGAGAAGAGGATGACATGAACATAATGCATCTGCTTTGTATCACTGTCACCTCAAACTTTGTATGAACCTCAGGTTGATAAAGTAAAGTAGGGTAGCCCCTGGGAGTTGCAACACTCTTGGTGCAATACCAAGGCTCACTAGTACCCACATGGAGTCTCTTTACGAAGTTTTCCTGTTCTTCTTCTGATACATCCTATTTCTTCTTTTTATTTTCCTTTTGAAGTAAATTTGAATGAATCTTCTCTGATATCTAAGGGACCCTATTTTCCCATTCCATAGGCTATTAAAATACCATGAATTTTTTCAACATCAATATTCTTCATGACTTCCATTTATTCTATGGTAGAAACTTTCGAATTGAATATAGGAGCCAGAGACCTTAATATTTTTTCAATGAGTGATGATTCTTTTATTTCTTCACCAATATTTCTCATAGGATTCATGATTGTATCTACCCTAAGAAAGAAACTTGTGATACTTTCATAATTGTGCACTTCAAAGTTTCATATTGAATTCTAAGAGTTTGACGTTTGGCACTTTTTACCTTGGTGTCACCTTCATATCTTTGGATGATCTTGTCCCATATAGATTACGTCATATTTAGCTGGATGAATTTGAAAAATTATGATTCTGCCAACCTTCCGAATAGAGCATTGAAAACCTTTGCATTGGTATCATAGTTATTTTTTCCTTCTTCATCTGTGGGAACGGAGATTGCATATTGTAAGCATCCTTCAATGATTCCCCATACATTTTCTCCAAGTGATTCAAGGTAATATCTTATTCTTACCTTCTAGAAAATTAGGTTGGTTTCGTTGAATAATGGTGACTTGATAGATGTTGTCCCCTCTTGATTTCTCATCTTGATGAATATTCCTTCAAGCGATAAAGCTCCTTCCAAAGAGCCCAGCTATTATTCCAATTTTTAGGAAAAGTAATGAGAGGGGAGGTGAATCTGTATTTTAAAACTTTATTTATTTTCCCTATTTTCATTTTTGTATGCGACTATTATGAATTAAACTTGTGTATGCATGTGACTATTGTGAGGTAAAACTGTCTATGTACACTACTTCTATGTAGAAAACTATCGTATATCCAATCAACTTAGTTTTTCAATTAATTCAACATCTATTTATCTTGAACTAGTATGCATTATTTCATCAACATTAGATAAATAGTAATCATGTGTAATAAGAACAGAATAAAAAATCACACATAAGAAAAGCATATGAACACTTGTATTTTTAGGGGGGAACCCAATGTGGGAGAAAAACACCCTTGTCGTCGTCTTCGTATTATTTTTATTATGATCAAATAATTCTTACAATATTCTATTGGCATAGACTCATACCATCACGCAAGTACCCACCTCCATAAGTCTACAACCTTCGCTCGTTCTCAAAAAAACACTATAAAAGAGCTCCAAACCGTGATATGAGTACCAACTACTACTGGAAGGAAGCTTCAACCTCTTTACTGAAGTATCCAACCCTCGACACCTCCATGGACAAAGCTTCATAAATTGTCACATTGGATCCATTGAACCAACTGAAAATCATGATAAAAAAATGTTAGAATATATATGCTACTATTATTTAGCATACATGTGTGTATATGTGACTTCCTTGAAGTATACCTATGTATAGATCTCAAAGCATTTAACCTTGAAACTGAATCATTGTCATTATGAAATATACACTAAGTTACATAACCACTGAATCATTTTGAAATAATCACAGAGCCATCACAAATCTTCAATCACATACAGATAGCAGCATCAACACTCTTTAATATATGAATCCACAATAACTTCAATCATCATAGTTAAAATGAGATCATCAAGTATTAATTCATTGACATACAACTTTGCAAGACTAGTTAATATGATCAGATATCATATTTAGGAAAACATTATTTTATATACGCACTTCCGTGTGTACACGCTCCCTTCAGTAATCAAACCCGTGTACAGATCTGTCCAAACTACAGAATCAACATCCAACTTACTAGAATGAGACCCGCGTATGCAAGAACCTTTCAGTTATCAAACGTGCATACGCACGCACCTTTTATTTATCAAACCTGCATACAGATCTACAATTATTGACTTATACCTTCGTTTCACATCAGACCTTCAAAAAAGAACCCATATCTTGGCATACATAATAAAACATGGATCAAACATTAATATCACAAACCAAAACAATCCACACGTAAATTATCAATGTATAATCATTTCATATCTATTGGATATGATCCATCATCATATTCCTGGGTGCACAATTGCTTTAGATTAAACTATTCAACAAATACTCATCACTTACACTCAAAACACTTTGATATTCATCTCCTTGTATAGCTTAGGCCTTAGCCAATACCATGGGTCAAAATGAAACTAATGTTGATGTTATTATTTGAAGGAATAAAATATCTATTTTTGGACACAATACTAAGGTCCAATACCATTTTAAGGACCCCTGGTATTTAGAATACCATGGTGTGGAAATTGTACATGCTTTCTCTTCTCTATACTCACATATGTATGTGGCTTTGCTTTATATAACCCACGTGTATTTCTTAAAATATTAGAATGTAACATCCATAAAATATTAAAATGTAACTAGAGTTTCACTGTAAGGGCTCCTAATAACAAGTAGAAGCTAGCCAAGGGATGGTACTTTTGTGCCATGGCTATTGCTAGTACCATCCATCAACAAAATTCTTCCAAAATAATAATTTATAGTTTTTCCCTACATCCTCCTCACCTGAAGGGAAAAACTATGATTAATCAACGTGGATGAATACCTTTAACGTGGAAAATAACAACTTGGAAGCCTATGGATTCTAAAAATAATTCAATAACCTATTATTCTGTAAGAATGAGTGACTACTACAACAATGATAAGCTTGCAATTATGATAGTGGATCAATCCACATATATCATAAGATAAGAATTGTAATATTGTGAAGTGTCAAAAAATTTATTTTCAAGATTAACTCTATAAACAAGTTATTTGTTTCTTTCTATGATAGTGTAAATATATACACTAGAAGATATATGTTCTTAAATATAATTTTTAAAATTAAAGGAAGGATGAGATATTCTCAAACCAAAATTTTAAAATAAAATGAAGGTACGAGATTCAATTGACAATTGAAGGAGACAAATCTTTTTTCATATCCAAGTGTCAGCAATGAGCTTGCGATGAAGTCGATTGTTTTTTTCATTTTTCCCACATATTCATACCAAGCTTTGATGCAAGAAGTGTCCTTTGGGTCCTTATGGTTCTTGGAGAAGTGAAGGTCAAAAGGAACCTGGGAGAGTTGGATGCAACATTTTTTAATGTGAAGTTGTATTGGTAAAGAAGTCATCATTGGGATTTTTTTAATTCCTCACATGAAAGTGTTTCTTTTCATATCCTTTTTTCAAGTAGGTTGAATTTCGGTAAGAGGGAAGTTTTAGTTTTAGCGATGATTTCATCCGGAGGCTTAGTCATATTACTAAAAGGTTTAGTGAAGCCTCCTACTCCTTGAATGTTGCTATGAGGAGATTCAGTCAAATTCAGTGGGGCGGTTATTTATTTCTGGTAGGTATATTTCATTTTCCATTTGCTATGGATACTCCTAATACCATCCATGCAAAAAATATTATTATTAATGTTTCATTCAGCATTGTCATCGTGTCCTCTTCATCATGATAATTATCAAGTTCCATGGATTTTTTTTCTTGGATGAATATCACTAATTATATGAAGTCGTGAACTTTGAAAGAGAAACCTTATTCAAATGCAACCTGACACTACACATGGTGTGCTAATGTGTGTAATTGAATATTGAGCAAATATTAAATTTCATATTTAGAATTATTTCTCCTTATAGTCCCTTACAACATTTCTTTACACCCTTTACAACAATATTTAGGTTAAATCATGGTGAGGGGGAAGTAAATTTAGCTCCTGAAACAATTAAATAAAGTAAGTTTTATAAAACATTAAAACCCTAGGGATCCTCAATGAGTGATATGATAGTTTACTTTTTCAATCTAAGTTTGGATTGTAAGTACACATGTAAATATCATGCAGATTCCATTGAAATATACTTTGTATACATTTTAAACCCACAAAAATATCATATTATATATAAGATATTGCATATTGTATCTTTCTCATTTCATATTCTGAAACTACATTATAATGTCAAGGGTGGTCATTTCTAACCCCATTTTAGTAGAAATTGCAATGTGAGGTTGAAAGGTGTACATTTGGTGTGATGGATTAGGATTCTTATATGTACAGGTAAGAATATTATTTAAAGAAACATAGGTGAGAAAATATAACTCACATTTCATATGAGCCCATGGACCATAGAGAAATATGTGATAAGGTGTTTTGTTAAGGCACTCCATGGTGAAAAGGTCACTCATTTGATGCCACATAGGAACAAATCAATATATAAGTGTGGGTTGGTGTGGCCAAGGATAGGTGTTCTCATTGGTTTGTTTTTCTATAGTTTAGCTTCCCTTAGGTCAAAGTTTCTCAAGCCATTATTTTGTCATGTCGATTTGTGAACAAACTAGCAAACAGATATATATATGAAAATATTGAAAAAAAAAAAACATCGCATTTCATACAATGTATGACATAATGGAGGGAATCAATGTATTTTTGAACCTTATCCTTATATTGGGATCATAACGTGTATTTTTATGTTAACTATTCTCTCTTAGATATGGATTCAAGAGATATAATTTTTTTCTTAATGTGTCCACCCCATCCTTAAGAAACAAGTTTGAGAAAATGAGATTTTGTAAAAAGAATGCTATCTATGTGGGGAGACACACATTGGTAAATTAATAAAGTGAAAAAAAGAAAAAGAAAAACACATATTAGTAAATTTAATATGAAGACAAAGTAGCTAAGGAAAAATATTAAATCTTATGATGATGGAAATTAGTTGAACAATTAAAATATTTGGTAGTGCCTTTCATGCCAAGGGTGACAAAAGAAATGTATATCACCTCTGACGCCCTTTACCACTCTATAGTTCAACCTCATATAATTTATGTTTCTTTTTTTTTAAACAGAAATGGAATATTAGATTATATTAAAAGAACTCAGATCTAACCCATAATCATTACAATTCTTCTAAAAAATGTGTTCCCAAAATTCCTTGAGGATTTGAGATTGAACTTGTAGTGTCAATACAAATCCATAGTTGAGAGCTCCGCAAAATAAAAATTTTGTTACCATTCGAGCTAAATATTTTCCAAATAGCATTAATATCCAAATACATTTGCATCCCGTTCTTAATTTTTTTCCATTTTACCTTTGACTAGCTTCTATTTTTTCTTTAGATTCATCTAACTTATTATTTTACTTGGTGAAGTATATATTTCCTTTTTCCTCACTTGGATCTAACATGTGGTATATAATATATCTCAAGGATCATTCTTCTAGTTATTATCTCAAATATTTCTTGTACCTTTAATATTCTTATGTGATTCAAGCCTCTTTCTCCTAATCTACCGAAGAAGTTGTTTTTTTAGAATTATTTTACAAAGAGATAGAGGAATCACCAAAAATATCTGACTTGTCCTTGACCACTTTTGGAATATTATCCCAAGTTTTTTTTTTTACAATTATTTTCAAGAAAAGCATTTGGGGAACCAAAATTCTCACTATTGTCAGAGGTATCCTTTATACATTCCACCTCAACTTGGCTTGATGTTGAGTTTCCATGAACTTGGTGGGAGTATTTCTTGGATTCTAATGTCTCTTGTTGATTTTAATTGTTGTTTTGATATGGGGTAAGTTCATATTTAAATAAAATATAATGTTCTACCTTGGCACCTTCTCACTATCTTGGTTTGAAACTATTTTTTCCTAGCATTGATCTTTTGAGATCTGGAACAATTTTTGAAGGAATGGTTTCTAGATTTTTCAACCATCATTAATTTGGGATTTTTTATTTGATTTATGCAAGAAATCCTTTACTAAAGTCCATTTTCCCACATATGTGATGATATGTTGGTTTCAAGTACTATTTTATATCATCACTACGCTCATAAAATCTACTTAAAGAATTTCCTATAGCTTTAAATGGTAGAAGAGTCCATAGATGCAAAGGTAGATTATGAGGCCTTACACAAAGTAGAGAAGTATAAATTGAAGCCGAAAATGGGTTGAAAGAGGGGAACAAATGTTGCTTAAACAACCCTACACTTCCCTACAACCACAAACATGAACTAATTTATCAAATATTGATACAAAAAACTATCTAGCCAATGGAAAAATATTAAGCTCATCTGGAATTAGCAGGTTCGAGTGCTCAATAATCGAGGAGTAAAGATATATTAAACATGGCCTTAAACTATTTAATATTCATATCAATCCATGCTATTAGAATAAATTTGTGCGCTTGAATGCTTCAACCAACAAAGGAATATCAAAATGAAGGGGATTCATGAACTCACGTACTTGAGAAATAAATCTCAGTTTCAAATTTCACAACATCATGAGAAGATGGGTGAAACAAAAATTTACATGAGCCCTCTAGGATTGAGGAAGGAATGACACTCTTTTCAGCATTTTCTAAAACAAAGGGTGTATTAAAGTCAATCTCCATGAATTTAGAGGATGGAGAAACACACTCTACAACAATATTTCCTCAGCATACATAATAAAACATGGATCAAACATTAATATCACAAACCAAAACAATCCACACATAAATTATCAATGTATAATCATTTCATATCTATTGGATATGATCCATCATCATATTCCTGGGTGCACACTTATTTCAGATAAATACTCATCAATAACATGTACCATGCACAATTGCTTTAGATTAAACTATTCAACAAATACTCATCACTTGCGCTAAAAAAAATTTGATATTCATCTCCTTGTATAGCTTAGGACTTAGCTAATACCATGGTCAAAATGAAACTAATGTTGATGTTATTATTTGAAGGAATAAAATATTTGTTTTTTGACACAATACTAAGGTCCAATACCATTTTAAGTACCCCTGGTATTTAGAATACCATGGTGCAGAAACTGTACATGATTTCTCTTCTCTATACTCATGTATGTACGTGGCTTTGCTTTACAGAACCCACGTGTATTTCTTAAAATATTAGAATGTAACATCCATAAAATATTAAAATGTTACTAGTGTTTCACTATAAGGGCTCCTAATAACAACTAGAAACTAGCCAAGGGCTGCTACTTTTGTGCCATGGATATTGCTAGTACCATCCATCAACAAAATTCTTCCAAAATAATAATTTACAGTTTTTCCCTACATCTTCCTCACCTGAAGGGAAAAACTATGATTAATCAATGTGGATGAATACCTTTAATGTGAAAAATAACAACTTGGAAGCCTATGGATTCTAAAAATAATTCAATGACCTATTATTCAGTACGAATGAGTGACTACTACAACAATGAGAACTTGAAATTAGTATAGTGGCTCAATCCACATATATCATAAGATAAAAATTGTAATATTGTGAAGTGTCAAAAAATTTATTTTCAAGATTAACTCTATAAACAAGTTATTTGTTTCTTTATATGATAGTGTAAATCTCTACACTACAATATATATGCTCTTCAATATAATTTTTTAAATTAAATAAAGGATGAGATATTCTCAAACCAAAATTTTAAAATAAAATGAAGGTACGAGATTCAATTGACAGCTGATGGAGACAAATCTTTTTTCATATCCAAGTGCCATCGATGAGCTTGCGATGAAGTCAATTGTTTGTTTCATTTTTCCCACATCTCGGCATACCAAGCTATGATGCAAGAAGTGTCCTTTGGGTCCTTATGGTTCTTGGAGAAGTGAAGGTCGAAAGGAAGCTGGGAGAGTTGGATAAAAAAATTTTAAATGTGAAGTTGTATTGGTAAAGAAGTCATCATTGGGATTTTTTTAATTCCTCACATGAAAGTGTTTCTTTTCATATCCTTTTGTCAATTAGGTTGAATTTGGGTAAGAGGGAAGTTTTACTTTTAGCGATGATTTCATCCAGAGGCTTAGTCATATTACCAAAAGGTTTAGTGAAGCCTCCTACTCCCTGAATGTTGTTATGAGGAGATTCAGTCAAATTCAGTGGGGAAGTTATTTATTTCTGGTAGGTATATTTCATTTTCCATTTGCTATAGATAATCCTAATACCATCCATGCAAAAAATATTATTATTAATGTTTTATTCAGCATTGTCATCGTGTCCTTTTCATCATGATAATTATCAAGTTCCATGGATTTTTTTTCTTGGATGAATATCACTAATTATATGAAGTCGTGAACTTTGAAAGAGAAACCTTATTCCCACATTTTTCCCACATTTTTCCCATATCTCGGCATACATAATAAAACATGGATCAAACATTTATATCACAAACCAAAACAATCCACACGTAAATTATCAATGTATAATCATTTCATATCTATTGGATATGATCGATCATCATATTCCTCGGTGCACACTTATTTCAGATAAAATACTCATCAATAAAATGTACCATGCACAATTGCTTTAGATTAAAATATTCAACAAATACTAATCACTTTCACTCAAAACACTTTGATATTCATCTCCTTGTATAGCTTAGGACTTAGCTAATACCATGGGTCAAAATGAAACTAATGTTGATGTTATTATTTGAAGGAATAAAATATATGTTTTTGGACACAATACTAAGTTCCAATACCATTTTAAGGACCCCTGGTATTTAGAATACCATGGTGCGGAAACTGTACATGATTTCTCTTCTCCATACTCACGTATGTAACATCCATAAAATATTAAAATGTAACTAGAGTTTCACTGTAAGGGCTCCTAATAACAAGTAGAAACTAACCAAGGGCTGCTAATTTTGTGCCATGGCTATTACTAGTACCATCCATCAACAAAATCCTTCCAAAATAATAATTTACAGTTTTTCCCTACATCTTCCGGACTTGAAGGGAAAAACTATGATTATCAATGTGGATGAACACCTTTAATGTGGAAAATAGCAACTTGGAAGCCTAAGGATTCTAAAAATAATTCAATAACCTATTATTTTGTAAGAATGAGTGACTACTACAACAATGAGAAGCTTGCAATTATGATAGTGGATCAATCTACATATATCATAAGATAAAAATTGTAATATTGTGAAGTGTAAAAAAAATTATTTTCAGGATTAACTCTATAAACAAGTTATTTGTTTCTTTCTATGATAGTGTAAATATCTACACTACAATATATATGTTCTTCAATATAATTATTTAAATTAATTGAAGGATGAGATATTCTCAAACCAAAATTTTAAAATAAAATGAAGGTACGAGATTCAATTGACAACTAATGGAGACAAATCTTTTTTCATATCCAAGTGCTAGCGACGATCTTGCGATGAAGTCAATTGTTTGTTTCATTTTCCCCATATATTCATACCAAGCTATGATGCAAGAAGTGTCCTTTGGGTCCTTATGGTTCTTGGAGAAGTGAAGGTCGAAAGGAACCTGGGAGAGTTGGATGCAACATTTTTTAATGTGAAGTTGTATTGGTAAAGAAGTCATCGTTGGGATTTTTTTAATTCCTCACATGAAATTGTTTCTTTTCGTATCCTTTTGTCAAGTAGGTTGAATTAGTTTTAGCGATGATTTCATCCAGAGGCTTAGTCATATTGCCAAAAGGTTTAGTGAAGCCTCCTACTCCCTGAATGTTGTTATGAGGAGATTTAGTCAAATTCAGTGGGGTAGTTATTTAGTTCTGGTAGGTATATTTCATTTTCCATTTGCTATGGATACTCCTAATACCATCCATGCAAAAAATATTAGTATTAATGTTTCATTCAGCTTTGTCATCGTGTCCTCTTCATCATGATAATTATCAAGTTCCATGGATTTTTTTTTCTTGGATGAATATCACTAATTATATGAAGTCATGAACTTTGAAAGAGAAACCTTATTCAAATGAAACCTGACACTACACATGGTGTGCTAATGTGTGTAATTGAATATTGAACAAATATTAAATTTCATATTTATAATTATTTCTCCTTATAGTCCCTTACAACATTTATTTACACCCTTTGCAACAATATTTAGGTTAAATCATGGTGAGGGGGAAGTAAAATTAGCTCCTCAAACAATTAAATAAAATAAGTTTTATAAAACATTAAAAGCCTACGGATCCTAATTGAGTGACTATGATAGTTTACTTTTTCAATCTAAGTTTGGATTGTAAGTACACATGTAAATATCATGCAGATTCCATTGAAATATACTTTGTAGACGTTTTAAATCCACAAAAATATCATATTATATATAAGATATTTCATATTGTATCTTTCTCATTGCATCTTCTGAAACTACATTATAAAGTCAAGGGTGGTCATTTCTAACCCCATTTTAGTAGAAATTGCAATGTGAGGTTGAAAGGTGTACATTTGCTGTGATGGATTAGGATTCTTATATGTACAGGTAAGAATATTATTTAAAGAAACATAGGTGAGAAATTATAACTCAAATTTCAAGACCTCCCAAGCCTCATCCCTATCCACCTTTGCGTATAGAGAGATTGAGAAGGTGGTTTAGTCAGTTGAGAGGCACCGCCAAAAACCTGCGTATAGAGAGGCACCATGAGAGCCAGATCTAGACATTCCTGAGAGAGACCATTTCTGTTGATTATTGTGCAATTCGTAAGTGACAGCTAAAAGAAACCTCAGAAATTCCCAGGTAGGGCCTATCTAGAAATAAATGTCTTCTCCATAGGTTACATATCTAATTCTAGAAGCATTTCTACATAGCCTACATAGTTAATTACAATCCAGTTCTATTTTAGACATAGCTTTATATTTAATTAGCATTCATGCGATTGTTTTATTTGTATTATGTAATCAATTCAATTAGCATTGACCAGATTGTTTTATTTTTATTATGTAATCAATTCAATTTTATTATGTTTCTCTGCCTTATGGGTTATGGCATTGCATTCGGTTCTAATTGTAAACAATAAATTACTAAGGTCTTAATGGACTTTCCAACAATTATTCTAAATTATGAGTCAGTTCATGCAGTTCATGCAGAGTCGTGCTATTTTCATGCATAACATGGGAACAAGCACATGTACAAGTTCTCCTGTATGATGAAGTCAGTCAACAGTTAGTGGAGACTTATGAGTCTCTCAGTTGTGATAAGTTCAATCCGTGAGATATGTCTATTAGTATTTTTGAGTTTGAGTTCATGGGAAAGAAACCCGTCATTGGTTGGTAGTCAAGAGCAGGTGATATAAAACAATCATACAACTTCACGCATGCACACTCCCTTAACAATCATACAACTTCACGCATGCGCACTCCCAAAACAATCATACAACTTCACAACGATCTCCTAAAAGATTAAAAGATTCCTTTTTCCCCTGTGTGTTATATTATTAATTACGTAGATTTATAATTAAAAGATTCCTTTTTCCTCTGTGTCTGTGTTACTAATTACTTGGCTTTATTATTAGGGTTTCACTTGGCAACTCTCAAATAATCAAAAGATTTTTTTTTTCTCGGTTATTAATTACATTATGTAGTTTTTCTAATTAATTATATAGCAATGCTTATTTTTTTATTAAATCTCCAATGCAACATTTATTTTTACTTAGAGATCATATATATTTACCTAGAATTGGTGTTATCCATTTAGAATTTAGATCCTATATTTTATTATCATTACTTATTCATTATTTTATTTTATATTTTAATTTCAAAAATATGTATAATTTTTTTTTGTTTCCATATGCCCATTGTATCTTCCTTGTGCAGGGAACAGGTACTATTTCCTTTTAGCCAGAATAGAGTATGGAGTAGTGAATATCCATATTTTACCCAACCTTAGAGTTAGAACAGGTTTCAAAAGCTAGACATGACTGGGTCTATTTGAAATTTTATTTACTCAATGAGATTTCATTAATAAAAGCATGCTATGGTTTCATTGAAGTTAAAAGTTACCAAATGTGTTTTTTTTTTTAATTTATTTGTTATTATATTAAATTTGTAAATTATATTATTTTTATATTATTTTATATAACAATATTGTATTAATATTTATTATACATTATAGGGCTTATATATATGATGATTTTTTTATGATTTGGTACATTTAATTATCTTGAAAGTTTTAAGTATAGCTTTGTATATTAACTATATTATTTGAATTTTTTTATGTTTATGTGAAAATTTATCAATGTCAAAGGTTCGTGAGTAGAAGATATATTACTATTTTTATGTTTGTAATGTTGTAATTAGAAATCTAAATATCAATATTAATTAACAAATATGATGAATGAGTCACAGGTTTCTCAGTCACTTCTATAAACCTCACTCCCCCAACACCGTCAACCCTCACTAAGGCCGACTATAATCCACGCAGCTGCGCATAGTACGCGGCTATGCAGGATATGGGGGGAGGCGGTCAGGGGGAGCGCCTCCCCCTGCTAAAGATCAAGAAACGACAAAAGGATCTGACAAGCAAATGAAGGACTCGGCTACAGTGCAAGAAACGGTGGACAACAAGCAAACGACCTCTGAACCACAAACGGAGGTGCCGCAGGTTACGTCTTCGACCTGCAAACCAATCGCACAAGAAAGACCTAAAATCGATCTGCCCAGTCATCGGATTAATGCAAGGATCCAGTACATGAGAGATCATGCTCTCATAGGAAAATTCATAGGGTTTTGGCCAACAGAGAGAGCCCTACAAGGATGGATTGCGTCCAAATGGAAACCCAAGGGGCACGTGAGCTTGCAACTGGGTCCAAAAGGCTTCTTCACTGCCGATTTCAACTGCATCAAGGACCGAAATAGGGTTATGGATGGGGGCCCCTATTTATTTAACTCAGCAGGGCTATACCTTCGTAACTGGGTCGAAAGGTTCAACCCAGACCAAGAAAATTTTAACTGGGCCCCAGTTTAGATTCGACTCTATTCGTTGCCTCTGGAATATTGGGATGAGGAATCTCTGCAAGCGATTGGATCAGGCTTGGGAGAGTTCATTAAAATAGCAGAAGAAATGAAGCTTCGAAGATACACCTCCTACGCTCGAATCTGTGTGCAAATGTAGCTGGACAGAGCACTCCCAGATGCGGTAAGTCTGTTTCATGATGATTACGAATGGATTCAACCGTTGGATTATGAACATGTGCCTTTTTGTTGCAGAAGATGTCACGCTCATGGGCATCTCTTCAGAGATTGCCCTCTTGTTGCCCAATCTAAGAGTCAAAGTGCTGAAGACAAAGAAGACAAGGATGGGTTCACCAAGGTCTCATCCAAGAGAAGAAACAACAAGAAAGTTTCCCAATCCGGCCCTAAACCTAACCCCTCCACTTCTGCTCCCTCCACGAGCAACAGTTTCGTCGCTCTTGCCCAGTCTGATGCCCTGAATGAAGACTCTCCTGCTGCGCCTCCCTCCTCGGCCCTTTCTGATCCCCCCTCTACTCCTCTCATTCCTTCGGTTTCTGATCCCGTTCAAGGTTCACTGCCTTCCAGCTCTCTCCCAGTTGTTGGCCCCTCTTCTAAGCAGAAGCAGGTAACCTGGAACCCCAATACCATGGACCTAGATGCTCATTCTCCTCTCCCCGATCCGAATAGTAAAGACCTATAGGAAAGCTCGCAGACCTCTCTTATGGATGAGGACTTGGAAAGCTTCGATGTAGGGAACCTGGATCTATTCGGTCTGGAAGACGCTTGTAGAAAGAAAGAATTTGACAAGATCCAGCCCCATCAAATCGAGTCCCTGGAAGTAGTCCTAACCAAGGCTCATCAGCATAAAAAATTGGGGGTACAGCCAGGCAGCCATTGGGACAGCCTGAAGGTGTTGAAGGAAAACAAAAAGCGTGGTAGAAAACCAGAATGACAGCGCACTATCCAGATCGGGGCGATGCTGGTGGAATCAGGGAAATATCCCAAGTTGACCCGGTTTTTTCAACCACTTAATAGCAGTTCTCCATGAAGTTAGTCTCTTGGAATGTAAGAGGGCTCAACACCCCTGGAAAGGTTCGAATGATAAAAACCATGATTCAGAAGGGAGGACCTCAAATCCTCTTCCTCCAGGACACTAAATGCAGCAGTAATCTGCTAGGTACCATTTTATCTAAAGCCTGGCCTAACAGCAGTTCAGTAGCAGTAGATGCCTCTGAATCTTCTGGAGGTCTGGCCATTTCTTGGGACACCCACACCATGCAGCTTTCTGACTTTCATGCAGGGCACAATCTCATTCAAGCCACTTTTCACCCTATAGGCACTAACATACATGGACACCTGTCCAATGTCTATTTTCCTCAAGAGCAGAGTAGCAAGGTTGCGCTCTTGGATACCATAGTGCACCTCAACACTAACAGATCCCACCCTCTTTGGATTGTTGGTGGGGATTTCAACATGATCCTCAGATCGGAAGAGAAAACTGGAGGACGCCCCAGAACAGATCTGGAAAGCAGTCATTTCAAGAAATTCATCAATAACAATTGGCTTATTGACCTCCCCTTCTCCAACGACATCTTCACCTGGAGCAACAGACGTGTGGGAGGGCAGCATATTGCTTCAAAGTTGGATAGATTCCTAATCTCAGATAACGCTATACACATGGGGGGAGAAATCACAAGTTCAATTCTGCCTTTCGCTGGATCAGATCACTGGCCTATTCTTCTACAGTGGCAAAACATAGGGTCCCAGCTAAAGAAACCTTTTAGATTTGAAGCTTTTTGGTTGACTCATCCTTCCTTCAAGGATCTAATACAAACTGCATGGAGAAACTTCCAACCGCCTAAAGGTTCAAAAATGTACCATTTCCAGCAAAAGCTAAAATTCCTTAAAGGACAAATCAAACACTGGAATCGGTCCACCTTTGGCAACATCTTCGAGGAAAAGAAGATTCTTGAGCAACAGATGCATGAGGTGCAACAAGAAATCATCTCCAAGGGACGAACAAAGGAACTCGCCACCAAGGAGTCTAATCTCCAAAACCAGCTTGAGGAAAGATACAAACAGGAAGAGATCCTTTGGAAGCAGAAATCTAGAATACGATGGTTGAAGGAGGGAGAAAGGAACACCAAGTTCTTCCACGCCTCCACCATACAACGCAGGATGCAAAACAGGATTAGCCACATAATCAACCAGCAAGGGGAAAAGATGGAGAAACATGAGGAAATGGAGAAGGAACTGATTGACTATTTCAGGGGTATACAGCAAGAGCCTCAAATAAACAGACAAACTGCCATCAATCAGATCAAACAGCTCATCCCCAAATTGGTTACTGCCGAGCATAACCAAATGCTTCTTCTACTAGTCTCCCCCCAAGAAGTGGATGAGGCTATGGCGCAGTTCAAGGATGGTAAAGCCCCGGGGCCCGATGGTTTTACCTCTAATTTATTCCATCATTTTTGGGACCTCATCAAATCTGAAGTTTGGCAGCTGGTTGAGGAGTCAAGAGCCATGCACTGGATTCTGCCCTCTCTCAACACCACCTTCATTGCGCTTGTTCCCAAGGAGGACCAGCCCAGCAAACCGGATAAATTCAGGCCTATTGCTCTTTGCAACGCCATATACAAACTCATCTCTAAAGTTATTTCTAACAGGCTCAAGCCACTCCTTCTGCTCCTCATCTCTCCGGAGCAGACAGGATATGTTGAAGGGCGCCAAATTTTGGACATCATAATTTTAACTCATGAAATTATGCACTCTGTAAAGGTTTTCAGAAAGCTAGGTATGCTTCTCAAGATTGATCTTTCCAAAGAATTTGATAAACTAAACTGGAACTATATTCAACAGATCTTAAATGCTTTTGGTTTTGATCAGATGTGGATTAGATGGATTATGAGTCTCATTTCCTCCCCCTCCTTCTCCATTCTTGTCAATGGGGTTCCTTCCCAAACTTTTTATCCCTCTCGAGGAATTAGGCAGGGGGATCCTCTTTCCCCCTTCCTCTTTGTCCTCATGGTTGAAGGCCTTGGGCGTTTAATTCACAAAGATGTTCAGTCTCACAAGTTACGTGGCATCTCCCTCCATGGTGCCCCTGTCACCACACACCAGCAATTTGTGGATGACAACATGCTCTTTGGTCACCCTTCGGTTCAGGAAGCTCGTTCCTTCAAAGACATCCTTCACCTGTTCTCTTCTGCCTCTGGTCTCTCCATCAATGACTCTAAATCCCAAGTGTTCTTTTTCAACACTCCCCCCCTCACTCAAGCCAATATAGCCCGCATCCTTGGGTTCTCCATTGCTTCCCTCCCTGATAAATATCTAGGTGCCCCCCTCATTGACTCTACCATCAGGAACTCCTCCTGGGTCAAGCTCCTGGACAAATTGGAAGCCAGGCTGGCCTCCTGGACTTTCAGAGCTCTAAACTTACCCAGCAGGCTCATTCTTATCAAAGCGGTGCTCCAATCGATTCCCCTTTACCTCTTCTCTCTTTTAGCTGCTCCTAAGTGGGTTCTCAAGCAAATCAGAGCTCTGCAACGGAACTTTCTATGGGGCTCGTCTGGCCGAAATCGGAAGTGGGCTCTTGTGAGCTGGGACACGGTCTGCTCTCCTAAGGAATCTGGAGGCCTCAATCTCCGAGATCCTAATCATAGTAATGAGGTTATGGCTACCCGAATTTGGTGGAATTGGCTATCCAAACCTCACACTCCTTGGGCCAAACTTTGGACTGCTAAATATGCTAACAACAGACCCTCGGCCAATCTGATCAGAATGGTTCCTAGCCAAACTGGCTCCCTTATTTGGAATGCGGCCAAACAAAATTATCAGCTCATTCAGCAAAATTGCTTTTGGGAAATTCGCAATGGCAGCTCTGTGATATTTTGGCACGACTCTTGGCAGCAAACTCTGCCTCTCATTGAAATCCTCCCCAGCATCAACATGGAAGGAAATAATACGGATCATGATGCTAAGGTTTGTCAGCAATGGACAGCCGATAACAACAACGATTTCAGACAATGGAAGCCTCCTCAGATAATAGCACCTCACGCGCATGATCTTGATCTGGATACACTTAGCAACGAGCTTCACAGGCGGCAAATCAGAAGATCTGAGGATCATGACATTCTAAGGTGGGGCTACTCAACCAAAGGAATGTACACCACAAAAGAAGCTTACTCTCTTCAGCATACAATGCCTCTCCCCTGTGATATTCTTTGGGCTTTGATCTAGAACAAGCTCACTTGGCCCAAGATCTCCACGTTCCTTTGGCTTCCCAGCCACAAAAGAATTCTCACGTGGGACAATCTCATCAAATGAGGATTCACTGGGCCTTCCCAATGCCCCAACTGCCTTCAAAATGTGGAAACCATCCAGCATCTCCTCTTTCTTTTCCCTCTGGCTAACTCCTTCTGGGAAAAATGCAGCTTTCGCTACTAGAGGAACAAACCCACAGGGGACATCACCATGATTCTTCGCTCCTGGCCTCAAAGCCCATACTCTTCACCCCTCCTCAATGCCCTCTGGATTCTTCTTCCTGGTCTTGTTTTTTGGTCTCTGTGGAAAGAGCGGAATAAACGCATCTTTAAAAATCAAATCTCCTCCCTTGACCCTCTCTGGATCTCTTTCTGCACCAACCTTCAGGAATCCCTAGCCCTCCGCTCCTGGAATGAAGAAGACTTCCCTAAAATCCCCAAAGAAATCTCCATCTGGAAAAACTGGAATCTTCAAATTGCGTTCCGTCCTTCCCTCAACTTCCGTTCCCCTCCTGATCCTCCCCTGCATTGGTCCCTTCCTCTGGATGGTGTTTACAAACTTAATTTCGATGGCGCCTCCAAAGGGAATCCTGGTCCAGCTGGCTTTGGGAGTATAGTCAGAAATTCCAAAGGCGAAACTCAATTCATCTTTTATGGTTGCATTGGATGGGACACCAATAACTCTGCTGAACTGGAAGGATTATGGCAAGGCCTCTGTCTCACTCATCATTATAACCTCTTTCCTATCATTACTGAGGGGGACTCTCAAGTTCTCATCAATGCTTCCCAGAGGCTTCTTTGGGGCACTAATTCAGAGAAAGTGACTCACAGTTGGCGTCTTGAAGCCAGAATCAACAGGTTAAGAAAGTGGCTCATGCATCACAGGGTGATTTCTTTCAAGCATGTAAAGAGGGAAGGCAATAAAGTCGCTGACCTCTTGGCCAATCTTGGAACAGACAGCACTAGCACTCTCATTCATGGCTCCCTCAACTGTATCCATGATGAAGCAATGCTACAGAACTGCACTATGTTGGTCCATCAAGACCAATCCACACCAGATCCGACTGTTTAATGCTCCGGGGGGGAGACGCCACCTCGCGCACTTCCCCATGAAAATGGCCTGGGAAGCCCACATGGCTCCCGACACTTGCAATAACTCTGCTCTTAATGTTATCACTCGTGCGACGATCATTAACCTTGGTCTGCTCAATCCGGAGGAGATTATGGCGGTGTTGCAAGATTTGGAGGTTCAGTCGCATGCCACAGACGACGCCTCTGGTTCGGCGAGCTCGCCCACCCCGCTGCTCGGTATTTGCACTTCTGGTTCGCTCGAGGCCAGCGTGAAGACGTCTACAGGAAGGCGCTGCTCTCTGCAGGCCTGCATTGAACCGGTCCCAGGTATTCATTTCACCCAGAGTCCGCATTGTCTATATAATTTTCTGTCCAGGGTTGGCGCTGACCTGCGTGGTGAGCCTCCGCGTGATTTCTCTTCTCCTCCTGACATCTTCCGCTTCGCCCATTCCTCTGTTCATTTTACTACTCCCCTGGCTTTCACTGTCTCTCCTCTCGTTCCAGCTCGCCTCTGTCATTCCCCTTCTGAGATGCCGCGTCTTCGTGAGAGGATGCGGGCTCGACGAGGCTCTAGCCGGGGTCATAGTCGCCCTCCTCCCAGCACTTTTTCCACTGATGATTCTTCGGACCCTCCTCAGAATTTGGGCGGTGGCAGAGGTCGTGGACGTCGACGTGATAGAGATTCGGTTTCAGCATCTTTGGTTGACGCCTCGCCTCCTCCTTCCCGCGCTGATGACTATGGCGGCAGCTCTTCCCAAGCTGTCCCTCCTGCCCCTCTTCGCCCCACCATCAGACAATCCTCGCAGCATGCGAAGCTCAAATTCCATCCCACTGCCTCCAATTCTGTTCTCACGACCCTCATTTTTCTCACTCTGCGGGAGGAAATTCCCAACACGCTGCTCCTGGTTTAGCCTCCGTGCACCTATCTCCGAGTCCTGGACCCTTAAACGCAGCTGCTGCACCGGTTATCTCCCCCCTTTCTCCACAGGAGCAGCAGAAAAACATGGAAGCGCCCTCGGGTGGCATGGACATGAGCGACTCTGGCAAGGAGGACATCAGAGAGTTTTTCAGTTGTAGAATCATTGAGGAACCACCGTCACCAACTCATGGCTAGCTTCATCTCTGCTCTCCAGGTTTTTTGCTTCAGTTTCATAGTTAATGCTAGTTTTTGTCACTGGGCTAACCAGCTGAATCAGTGGTCTCTGCACTGTAGCTTATATTTCTATGTTTATTTAGTTTTTATGCTTTCCAAACCGGTTTCCCTCACGAGGGCGGTTAAGACTCGATGTTTAATAGGACTGGTTTCCCAATATGGGCAGTCTAGGCACTCTGTGAACAGCTTGACTTTCAAACACAGTGCTCAGGTTTTCATAGCTGACACTGTGACTGTTTTGTACTGGTAACCTTATACATAATAGAATTAGTTACACTTAGAAAAAAAATATATATATTAGAATAAGACTTGAGGAATTTTGATTTTTAAATAAATAAATGGACAAAATTTGATTTATAAAGAAATATCATGTAACTCATGATATATGAAAAATAATTGTAGAGGTTTTCAATTTCAAATAAAAAAATAACAAAATTTAATTTAAACATCATAATAAAATTTAATTTAAAAATAATTTATTTCACCACCTGTTATTCACCACATAACTGAGCTCTTATATTATTACAAATCTATACCCGGTAGTCGCAATGTGAACTAAGTTTAGATGAAAATTCGCTCAGCCATATGGCTCAGCATACTCGTCAAACTACCAATACCCACAACAATATATTAATTTGGAACATACAGAGCACAATTTAAGCGTTCTTTGTTGTAAATATTTTTTAATTTATTTATTTCAAAACCGCCCATAACATATTACCATTGGATGTGCAATCCAAAAGATGCCAGTAACATGGTAGCGAACTTTATCTGGAAACCCGGAGAGATTTCCAATAAAAAAATCGACAGCGACCTTCTTTGGCCTGTGTAACCACTAATTCAATGAAGCTTTTTTTTCCTATAATGACATGCTTTTTTTTCCCTGTAATGACATCCTTCGATGAACACAATTGTCATATATAATAATTGGTAGTGAATTGCAAATTAATAAACACTAGAAGCTAAGCAATGAAAGGGGTTGCGCTGACAACAGAAGATCCACAGCCATGGCGAAGCTGAAAGCAGATAATGGTCGAAACAACTTGCATCAAGTCCTTGCGACCATCCAGGATCGGTAGCACATTTATTGTTGCTTATGCAGCATTACCCACTTCTTCTAACAGGTCACAGGAAGCTGCGTCCATATTAGTATCAAATTGAAATCTAGGAGAGATCAAGCACCCTTGATTCACTGTAATTGGTTTTGGGGCTCTCGCACTAAAGAGCCATTGAAAAAGAGGTATTTGTCCTTCGAGACTCTTGAGATGAGGGAGCAAGGTAGTAGTGTACTATTGTTTCTTTTGGCAGATTTTAGTATTGCAAGTGCAAAAAATACTCACACAAAGTTTCTGTGTTTGGTGTTGTTTTTGAAGGAAAATTGAGATTCAAAAGTGCTGTGATTAAGGCTATGACAAATGAAGTATTCACATAGAGTTGTGTGCTATGTGTTGCATCTCTTTTGGAAAAGCAGGAGATTCGAGTGATTTTTGTTTTATAATTTTGTATAATTGACTTTTTTATATGTTTTTTCGTATTTAAGAAATATTTTTCTATGGCAATGAACCTATTTTAAAATAAAATTTTCCACATCATCAGCATCAAAATAAATTTATTTGCGCTCTACCTTGTAAATTAGGAGAGTGCCTCATATTTTCATATGCCTATTAATTATCACAAACATATCATTCACATAGAGGGGAGAAAACAGATGTGCGAAAACCATCAAATGTCATATAACTTGTGAGGTCTAGATTCATCAAAAAGTCTAGCCACGTAAAAATACGTAATGAACTAAACATGGCAGGATTACAGCATCATTCTTATCGCGTACGCTTGAAGCCATTATAAGTTTTCATAAGTCATTATTTTTATGCCTTGCGTAGGTGGAAAACAAGGAAAGTATGTATAGCATATAAAATAAAAAATTTAAGGAAAAACTCAATGACCATGTGGGCCTTCCTTTGAGGGAAATCGTAAGTCTCACTTCCTTCGGAGGTAGAACATGCATGCAGGAGTGCTAAACCAAGACACCCTAACATACTGTATCATGCTAGAAAAGACAAAATTCGATCCAATAAAATATGAAAACATTAGAAGAAAACTTATGAGATGTATGTGATGTGTTAATATTCACATGACGCAAAGTTGATATGCATAGTAATGATCATCATCGAATGCACACATGAGTTGCATGGAAGGGTGTTGGGAAGCCAGATCACATATAGCTAAGTGATTTGCCGGTTCAGATTCATAATCGCCCCGACAAGGATGCAGGTATACAAGCAAGCACAAAAGCCGTAGCAGTGGGAGATATAGTGAGCGAGTTTTCATGATTCACCGGTAGTTGCATTTGAACCGAACCATGAGATTATGCAAGAGGCTATGTGTCATAGCAAGGCTAAAATCCCGAGAAAAGGAATGCTAGAATTCCAACGAGACTCGTTGTCCTCTTGTCAAAAAATCATATCGGATCAAGTTAGCGGTGTTGTCAAATTGAACTTGAAAGGTTAGTTGGAAATTTTTCATATTTAGACAAAAATACCCGGGCCTGGTGGAAACACGATGTTGGCATTTGATACTTGCTTCCCAGAATTTGGGATTTTTACCTAAACCTAATTCTAATTTTTAAAAGAAATTCGAATATTGTAATAAAGTAGGCCATTTCGGGAAAAAAAGCGTAATGTTTTTGTACAAAGAAATTGAGGAGCGTATTACAGCTTATAGAAATTTTGTGTTTGGCTTTCGGAGATATTGTTGTAGCTAGTTTTATTTTGTATAAAAGAATTTCTTTCTTGTACAAAGCGTTAAATCTACAACTTACGCATATCATGTTAAATGAAACATGAAGCGTACATTATAGTATATATACGTAATAATGCATCGATACTCGAGTTGAACTTAGCTATCTTTGATTATTTCACGAAAAAACAATTGTCTAATTGTGGCTAGAAAATTATGTTGGATTTTGAATAGGTTAGGTTATGTTACTGAAACCTACGAATTCATTAGGTCTTTAAAAAAGCTTGCTGGAAATTTTCTTCAATAGTTTCGGGATATATTTTTTTATCCAGGAAATTTCATTAAACGTCTACGTATTTCACGAAGTTTTTTGACGGAGTGAAGCATAGATTTTAAGCCCTATGTCTGAAGCATACGCATGGAACTTACCGGATGCACTTGAGCCCTAGACATTGAAAGCTAACTTGAATACCATCGTGTTAACTTGACAATCTCAAAAAATCGTGTAGCCTCGATTCAAAACTACACGCTCTCGTCGGTGCTACGCACGATGGCCTGCTCGACCCTCAATGGATTTATAGTGAAAAAAAAAGGAGCTTCGAGGAGCTTACTATGTCATGAGAAGCACCATTCCGAAAACCTACACGCTCCTGTCGATCCACGCATGATGACTACTGCCATTTTCAATGGATGCTTTTAAGTTGCCCCCTACCACGATACCTTGCGGGGGCGGTGTAGGTGACACCATGTGCATGGCGGGGGGTGTACGTAGCGATTTTACGGAGCATTCTCTCAAAAAGAACCTTTTCAAACATTGATGCCACTCGCATGTATAAGCATTTAATGTTTTCGACTAATCAGCTAGCATTAGGTGAGCTAACATTTACCTATATCGAAAATATGAAACAAATTTATAATTTTAATCTATCTTTTCACCTCCACCTTTTCAGGGAAGAGACCAATAAGATGGTAAATCGAGTGTTGGTTTAAAAGTTTTAGTTATAGTTGATCACATACTCAACTTATATTTAAAAAAATTTTTGAAAAACTTTGGTTATACTTGATTTACTTTGCACTAACGAAAAGAGGCTGGACTAATCGTTAACTCACGAAATCGATTACAATAGTGCAGAGTCGTGCATGTAACGATCGAGTACTAATAAATACTTGAGATTACATTATAATATATCATGGGCTAGAAAACAAAAACCAATACACAATAATATCAAAATTAACAAATTAAGTTAGTTTGTATGAGTTTATTTTATTAATATTATGTAAAAAAAATTAAATAAAATTTAAATTTAAATTCTAAAAATATTATTATATATTTAAATTAAAAAAAGAGTTTAGTGTGTATATTAATTATATTTTATTAATTAATTATGTTAATTATCTACATATTTTTAATATATATAATTTATCTGAGTTAAAATTAATAAAATAATATTTTATATATATATATATATATATATATATATATATATATATATATATATAAACAAATAAATAGTAATTCAATTACCAACTATAATTATAGCGAGTAACTTATCCAGATTCAACTTGGAAATTAAAACTATAAACCTCATATTGAAATTATGTTTAACCTATTGAACTTCAATCTAATGCCATATCTCACTAATACTAAATCCATTAGAGTCCATAGGCAGTTACCATTTTATTGTGCGAGTCAGTAGAGTCTCACCCTCCATCAGACACTCATATTACAACAAAGAGAGGGCAAACCTTGTAGTAGGAGCATGTAATGTGATACATCTCATTCGGAAAGTAGGTTCATATTGTTTTTTTTATAGGTGTTTTTACTTTGAGCATTAATGTGATACATCTCATTCAGAGTAGGTTCATATTAATTTTTTCTAATATTATGTTGGTTATCTTATGGGACATGTTATATGAGGGTTAAACACATAGGTTACACATGTTTCTTATATTAGGTTGGTAATAGGTAGTTAATTATGAATGTTAAAAAGGTTTTCTTTTAGGTAGTTAATTATTAATGTTAAAAAGGTTTTCTAATTAAAAAAATTGTTTTTAATGTAGTGTCAATTTAAATCTTCTAGCACTTTGGTAGAAATACAATTGAAACTTTTATAATAATATTTCATAATTTTATATTTGTTACAATTATTACCTATTTTTATATTCATAATTGTGATATAATTATTATATGCGATCAGTCATTTTTACTCTGAGAATTAATATGCCTTACTCTTTTTTATAGCATAATTTTTTTAACACTTTGTGGAGAGGTAAAATGTGAATGGATTGAGAGTGGCAAAGGAAAATTTATAAATTCATATAGATATGATAAGATAATAAAAGAAAAAGCCTAAATTATGAATTACTAAAAATAAAAGGTAAAAATATTTAATCACAATAATAAGAAATTTAACTAATTGCTTTTAACTTATTTAAAAATCATATGATGATAAGAAAGAACTTTAAAAAAATGTTTTCTATTAGGATAGACTAACTGAGTTGAAGAAACACACATAAAAAGTTGGACTAGTATGAGAGAATGAGTAATAATTTTTTATTTGTAAAAATGTCATTTTTAAAATAAATAAGTGTAAATTTAAGTATATATGTTGTAATCATGTAACAATACAAAGAGGAAAATATATGATGTTTTTTTTTGCTTAATCTACTAAGATTTGAATGTTGAATCGCTATGGTTTACATTATACAAAACAGATGATTGCTCAATTCAGTTTCCTCTCCATGGGTTGAAGAGAACACATGTTGGAATATCATCTAGATTACACAAAAATGTACTAGGAATACGAGGGATGATAGAAAGTGTGCATGATGAACACATGTGATAAAGAGTGTGTCGTGGGAAGATTAAAGATTGTAGTTGAAAATAAAAGTAGTAAAAATCGATTTGAAGTTTTCAAATGCACTTCTACAATGCCATAAGATTTTTACATAGGGTCTCATGGTAGTGTGCTTTCCCTTTTCAGTTTATGTTTTTTTGTACTACACTTTCAAATGAAATAAGGGGAGTGAGAATTTGTGTCACAACACCACATATTTGTTTCATATATATTGGCATGCACCATAGATATTTCTTCTACTATCATCCTATGCATCCAAGAATATGAAATTTGTGTTAATTTTGTATCGTTGTGTGAATTTGCATCGTGTGTCAGCTGACACATGATCAAAAATTAGTACTAAAGTCACTTTCTTACATTAATTTGAATTATTCTATAAAATTTCTCAAATTTCCCGCAATTTTTGTTAAAATTTTACTAAAAGAGCTTTAAATAGCGAATGTCTAAATAACAAAAATTGAGAATACAAAACAATAAGCATAGAAAATACTCAAAAAATTTATAATAGATTTTCACTCTCATGGGATACATCTTTGGGTCCACTTTAAAAGAGGAATTGATCCACTAAAAATGAGTGTAATAAGTTAAGCTCTATATAAGTTCCATGTTCAAGCCCAATACCCCTTATTAAGCCCTAGATATTGAGTGATTACATTTCTATTATTATATTGTTATGTATGTTAGAATCTCTCTTGTTCATATATATACTAGGGAGACTTAGTCTTAGAATTAGTAAATATTGTCTTCTACAATATATTCATTGTAAAAGGCTTTCTCCTTGAATATGACTCATAATTATCAATTTATTATGATTTTGACGCATAAAGTCCAAAAAAATTGAGTATTAAAGCTCACGATCCTAGGAGTTTCTTTGCTTTGAATTTAGAGTCATCATGGAATTTTTCTTCAAACTTTTCTATTGGAGGTTTTAGATGGTGAAACTAGGAGAATATTTAGGATAAATTTGGTAATATTTGGTTCAAATTTTAAATCTTGGTTATCTATATTTTTAGATATATGCCCCAAAGAAGTTAGAGATGTACCGAAATGCTCCTAAAATCAATCCTAAATAGGCTAGTTAAAAATTTTCACTATATTTTTTTTGGTGGGGTTTTTGTATTATGAATCGAGCCACATTGAGAATAAATCTTGGTGAACATGAAGCTATTTTTTTTTGTATTAAACTATGAAACTAATTAATTATGAATATGTAGACTTATACTTGTCATATTTCTATGTTCTTATTCAATAAAGACATTATCGTATCTAATGCAATATCTTATTCAACTAAAGACATTATCACCGGAGGCCAAAAAAATGATCCCCTTACATTACAAATTTTTTTTAAATGGTCGAAGTTGTTGTCTCAATCATGTACAAAATGATCCCAATGATCCTTGTTGCACGCTTCCTTTTGATCTACGTTCTTCTATATTTGTCTGCACTAGGAGGTACGGAATCAGTTCACGGCCTCTTCACTATTTTGTTGATTCCAGTTGGGGATTTTTCGCTTGTGGATGCGGGCACCTACAACTATAATATAGTCAATTTTGATTTTTCACCTCTAAGCTTCGACTTCTCTAAACAATCTCAGCTCGGTAGCAAACTTACACACGAATAGTGCATTCGTTTCGCGAGAAAGGTGCAATGTCAGTAGCTCAATATGCAGCGTTAAGATGGCACGGAAACTTTAATATGAAGCATTAAGATGGCATGTGTTGCTGACAACAACTTGTTTCCCACATGTTGTGGGATTAACACAATCATAAGATTTTAAATGCATTCAACCATAAAAGAAGCTTGCTCAAGGCAGTCATTCTAGGATGATTGTGAGAGTGGAAGAACAAATGATGGTGGCATACAAAAAATAGTATCGAAAAAGCTATCACATTGATAAACATGGACATATGTGATGGAGTGCTACAAATCAAAATCCAACTCTTTTCTTGCACGACCATTGGCCCTCTCGTCATATTTGCTGCGTCCAACAAGGTCATTACTAAAATCCGGTATTGACACAACTTCCTTAAGTCCGTCCTATACGGTTTGATTGTATCTAATAAAGACAGCGATTCTCAATGGCCTCTTTGGTGAAGCCACCATCCACTGGAGATGAAAGCGTCTTGATCTCCTCCAACCACGTATTACCATCTACGTTAATATGCATAATACACGTATCAATACCATAGAAATACCACATATAAATAAATCGATCACTCGAACTCCTCCACCACCTCAAAAAGCGACCGCACGAGAAAAAAGCCGCAAATAAAAACCCATCATGAAAACCCCTCGAGATCATCCATTCCACATTGCATTTAGCCCTCCAACCAAGATCGGTCCACAATGCCTACAAAGGACCAAAAATATGGGAAAAATGGTCGAGACCATTTAAATTCTAAACTTTTTTTAAGAGCCACACTGTAATGATTTCTACGACTCAAGATTTAACCTCGGGGGGGCATTTAAGGCCGACCAAAATTATGGAGAATGAGTTCAGAAAAAGCTTTTAAATAATAATTGTGCAATAATCGAAAAGATTTTTGCCTTTACGACACCAAGAACGGTCTAAAAAGAGCAAAGGAAACTAGGAACTTGGACTTACTATGGAATTCCACATAAAATCACTGAGTTAAACAATCTACTTGGATAAATACTCATAAAAAAATCAAATTTCTTTTGCTTGAATAGATTGCATACCAATTAACTTGTTTGTGCAGAATTTTCCAAAAGCTTGCACTAGCTGAAATCTCCACCTTCACGTCATCTACATTACTGGTGGCTACTGATACCACATTAATACGAAGTATCCTCAGACACATAATTTTATTGATAATGGAAAAGAAATTACACTAACAAATTGCAAGAGTTTACAAATGTAAACTTCACTAAATTGCAATTAGGAGACTAACCTATTTATAAGCGCTATATTTCCTAACTTAATTTAGTTATGGACCACTTGAAAAAACAACAAGTGTCCATTTACAATAAATGATATTCTATCCAATCTAATAACTTTATTTCTATTTTAGAGCCTAAGAATGCGACTCTATTCTAGAGTCCTATCTTTGCTAACGATATTCTATTTCTAAGTGTCTCTAATATTTATTAAATATTCTAATTTAATAAATATTTTTATCCTAACTTTACATTATTATATTTGGATCATCTAACATTCCCCCTATGATCCAAATATACATTACAACATATTCCAAGTTCATCTCTAAACTTAGTAAATTTTATTCTGCCAATAGTTTTGGTGAAGATATTAGAGGTCTGATCTTCTAAAGGACAATAAATTGACTTGATGACATTATTTTCAATGAGTGATCTGATATGATGATACTTGGTGTCCACATGCTTTGTCTTTGAATGAAAAACTGGATTCTTGGCAAGTTTTATTGTTGATTGGTTGTCGATGAACTCAACAGAAGTAGCTGTCACAGGAATTCCCAAGTCTGTAAGGAAAACTCTCATAGCAAACAATCTCACATGCTAGTTCCCATGCTGAAATGTACTTTTCTTCAGCTGAAGAAATGGCCACTGTAGCTTGCTTCTTTCAACTCTAGGAAACTACAGATGACCCCATGTTTATTAAATAACCTAAGGTTGATGCCCTATCATCAATACTACCAACAAAGTCGGCATACGAAAATCCACCAAGTACAAAATTTTTAGTCTTTTTGTAAAGAAGACCAAAATCCTTTGTTCCTTGGATATAACGAAGAAATATTTTAGCTTCATTACAGTGGTTGTCTCATGGTTCCTGCATAAAGCGGGAAAGAATACTGACGACATGAGAAAGATTTGGTCGAGTAGTTTTCAGATAATCAGGCTACCAATCAACTGTCAATAAGTAGTGCTATCCACCATTTCCCCCCCTTCAAATTTTGAAAGTTTCAAGTTTTGTTCCATAGGGGTAAGAACAGGCTTGCAATCCTGCATTCCAAATCACTGAAGAATTTCTGCTGCATACTTACTCTAAGAAATGAAGATATGATGTGGATGTTAGGATAATTCAACGCCAAGATAGTAGTGAAGTAGTCCCAAATCTGTCATCTTAAAGGCTGCATGTAACTCCTTTTTCACCTGTGCAATGTGATCATCATTATTTCTAGTGATAATCAAATCATCTACATACATAACGGAATCACGGATTTTTACCTTGTTGGTGTACATACAAGGTATCATCAGATTCACTTCGTTGAAACCAACTTTCCAAGGTATTCGTCCATTTTGGCATATAGCTCAGGGAGCTTGTTTTAGCCCCATATAAAGCCTTTATCAGTTTGCAGACTTTATATTCCTGTCCTTCAATTTCAAAACCTGGTGAATAAATATTATGCTTATTCTGTAAATCATTTGTGAGAAATCACTTTTTACATCCATCGGTATTTCCATCACTTTGTTGAGATGCTAAGGCAAGAATTGTGAGTCGGATGGTGTTCCATTTAATATTGGAGAAAATGTTTCCTCATAATCTATCCCTTCCTACTACTTTAAACATAGCAACAAGTATTTCTTTATAGCACGTCGATATCTCGCTTTGGTTATTACTTAATTCGGTAAACCATTTGCATCCGAATGGGTTTAACATTCGCAGGAATAATCAAATTAGTTTCAAGTATTATTGTCTTGAACTGCCTGATATTCATCAACCATAGCATGTTGCCATTCTTTATGTTTTACTGCCTCTTGATAAGTAGGTTAAAGTAAATCATTTCCTATCAAGGAAAAATTTCCTTCGTTTCTTTTTTATCCTTGTTCCTGTTTTATTCTGTTCATTAGGCCTTACATATTCAAAAAGTTGAACTGCCATTTTGGCGAAATTGATGTTCACTGGTTTGAGATTGTGAAAAATCACCATCATTGAAAAAGAGGTTGATGTACATGATGTTTTTTGAGCAACCGCAGGTTCTGGCGGCAGTGATTGTAGAAGAATTGTTCTTGCTAGGAGAGTTGGATGAACTGCTAAAAGACCCGGATAGTCTTCCCGAGTGAAGAGAAGAAAATGGATGAATCATTTTTAGATGAAGGAAACTCGCTCAAGTTCATACCAATTTTGTGAATTTGGTTGACTTTGTATATTTTGTTTCTTTTATCACTTTTTGTTTCTAAATTTTGAAAGCTTTCAACTATTTAACACTCTTACTCTCATTTTCATCAAAAATCACATCTCTACTTATAATAAATTTTCCATTTGAAAAAAGTCGGTACCCTTTCTTCTCATCAGAATACCCAATGATTGTGCACTTCAAGCTTCGTGAGTCAAGCTTAGTTTATTTTTCCTTTGGAACTAAGGCATAACATACAGATCCAAAAACTTTGAGATTTTTAACCCAAGGTTTGAAGCCAAACCATGGTTCATAAGGTGTGAATCCATCTAAAGAAGTAGTGGGATATCTATTCCTTAAGTAGACAGTGGTATGAATTTCTTTGGCCCAATATTAAGGACTTAACTTTTTGAAAGTTAATATAGATCACGCCATTCCTAACAAGGTACGATTCATTCTTTCTACTACTCCATTTTGCTGTGGAGTGTAGAAATTGGTAAGATGTCGTTTTATGCCATTAACCATGCAAAACATTTTGAATTCATTTGAAGTGAATTCTCTGCTATTGTTAATTCTAAGAGTGCCAATCTTCTCCTTTACTTCATTTTCAATAAGCTGACAAAATTTTTTGAACTTTTCAAATGCTTTTGACTTTTGCTTCAAAAAATATACCCAAGTCATCCTACTAAAATCATCAACAAAGAGTAAGAAATATCTGCATCCTCCGAGTGAAGTTGGAAGGGTACAAAAATATCCTTGTGAACCAATAGAAAATGCCTGTTTGTGTGCCATGTACTTGTAGGAAAAGTATCTCGATGTTGTTTTCCAAAAATCTAAGATTCACATTTTTCGTTTTTCCTTTTGAAGGTTGGAAGTCCCTTAACCATTCCCTATTTTTGTAACTGAGAGAGACTGTCAAAGTTGAGATGGCCATATCTTACATGCCACAATCTGATCGGTGAAATGTCTGTACTTGATGCTCCTGTAAAGTCAGAATTTATTGGAATAACTGTCCCTTTAATACTTAACAGTTTTCCATCTTCATAACTATCATTATTGTTTTTCATGTTCTATTTAGTAAGAGTTAATTTTAACTAAGCCATCTTCCATAATCACCATATGTCACCTTGTCGAATTGTGACTGAAGATAACAAATTTTTCTTAAATTTTGGGACATACCATACATTTGAAATCATTCTTTCTCCAATGCTAGGTAAAAAAAACCTTAACTACACCTTTACCTGAAGGAGTATGTTTTGTTTTACCAGAAAGATAGATTGAATTTAGATGGCATTGTTGGAAGTTCCAAAAGAAATCTCGTCAGAAAGTCATGTGTTGAGTTGCACCTGTATCCATAATCCATGCATCTTCATAATCACTTCTAAGAAATATTGAAACCTATAAAACTATTGATTTTGTACTTGTGAAGGCATATTCGGAACCATCAGGATCATCTTCATCATTTGAAAACTGTGCAGAGTTTGGATGAAACTTGGGAATTTTATCAATAGAAATTCTACAATCTTATGCATAATGGCCAACTTTGTTACATCTCCTACAAACAATTTGAGCAAATATCTGCCTGCACTTGAGACTATCCTGCTGCCTTGATATTTTCCTCTTGCCTACTGCTTTGGCCTGCGGTACAGTTTTTCCTTTGCCTAGACTTTGTCCTTTGCCTTGGTTATATCCTCTGCTTTGATTGTTGCCTCTTCCTTGAAAATTTCTCCTGCCTTAATTGTAGCCTCTATTGAAATTGTTTCCTCTGCTTTGACTGCGACCAAGACCTTGGGCTACTTGACTTTGATTGAAATTTCCTCTTCCTTGGTTTCTTGAACTATCAACTAAGGAGTTACTTGAACTGGCATTGGTGAAGAAGACATCTTCCCCAATCTGTTTCTTCTTCCCAAAGGTTTTATCATGTTGGGCTAACATGTCCCTTAATTCATTAAACTTTATCTTCTCTAACTTTTCAGTGACTTGCAAAGTTTCCAAAAAATGTGTGTAAGATGATGGCAATCCAGCAATTAAAATCGTAGTCAAGAAACTTTCATCGATAGCTTGAAAACCAACATTTATTATTTCTTGCTTGATGTTTTAAGCGTGAAATATACTCAAGGACATCACCACCTTCGATTGCTTTTTTTGAAGAAATTTTAATTGAAGATCAACCTTCTTTGATTCAGGTTGTGTATCAAAGAGATCTTTGAATGGACGTAAAGCAGTCCATGCATCTGAGGAATTTTCATTATGTATGTACATTTCATTATTAACTGAAGCTTTTATAAGAGCTAATGTCTTGGTATTTTTTATTTACCATTTTGCAAGTAAAGCTACATCTGTTGGTTTATTAGGCCACATATTTTATGCCACAATTCATTATATATGAGAGTACTTTCAATTAAACGTTTCCATGTCTTATAAGATTTCACCCCTTCTAGCTTATTAGATTCAGAGAACAGATTAATTAACTTCGACATTATAGCATTGAAGCAGTGAACCAAAAGAATCAAACACAAAAAAATGAGCAACTCGTCACATGAAACATGCCACGTAAAAAACGACACACGCCACGCAAAAAAAAAAAAAACGATCTATCGAGGCTTGGCCTTAACCCTCGTATAGTCGATTAAAAAAGGTGAAAAACGACTGAGCTTTGCACTTGGATCTAGTCAATTTCTCGTTTAGTGTTTACAATGAAATCTTTGCAAAATTTGACCGCTTGACAATGCTCGTACAAATTTCTATTTTAAAAAAAATAAAAAAATCTAGCCCCCCCAAAGTAAAAGGTACTTTGAGTTACAAATAATAACCCTTATTTCTCGAAAATAAAAAATTCTACTTATTCCTCCAAAAAAAAAAGTTTTACTTCACCTTATTGCTCCAAAAAAAATACAATTGTCTCCCTTATAACTCCAAATTTGACAAAATATTACAACTCCCCCCAAAAAAATGATCCCACTTACATTACAAATATTCTTTTCTTTAAATGGTCGAAGGTGCTATCTCAATCATGTACAAAATGATCCAATGATCCTTGTTGCACACTTCCTTTTGATCTACGTTCTTCTATATTTGTCTCTGCATTGGGAGGTACAGAATTAGTTCCAACACTCTTCGTATTTGTTGATTCCAAATTTGGGGATTTTGCTGTGGATGCAGGCACCAACAACTATAATATAGTCAATTTGATTTTTCACCTCCAAACTTCAATTTCTCTACACAATCTCAGCTCAGCAGCAACACACAGATAGTGCGTTCTCAGAAAAGTGCAATGTCAATATCCAGAGCAGCGTCAAGATGACCTGGCAGTGTTAAGATATGAAGCATTAAGATGGCCTATGTTGGGCAGCAACTTATTTCCACTTATGTGGGATTAACACAATCATAAGATTTTAAATGAATTCAACCATAAAGAAGCTTGCTCAAGACAGTCATTCCAGGATGATTGTGAAGTGGAAGAACAACTGATGGTGGCATACAAAAAATACTTATCAAAAAGTTGTCACATTGATAAACATGGACATATGTGATGGCTGGTGCAAATCCAAATCCAGCTCTTTTACTACCTGAGAATTGGAGATTTCCCATATTTTCTCGTCCAACAAGGTCATTGCCAGAATCCAGTATTGACACAACTTCCTTAAGTCCCACATCTACTGGTTTGATCATATCTAATAAAGATCGCAGATTCTCAATGGCCTCCGGTGAAGCCACCATCCCTGGAGGCGAAAACGTCTCGATCTCCTCCAACCATGTATTACTATCACGTTAATACATAATACACATTATCAATACCACATAAATACCATATAAATAAATTGATCCCTCAACCTCCCTTCCACCACCTCAAAAAGAAACAGCACAAAAAAAGCCGCAAATAAAAACCCGTCAGAAACCTGTCAGATTATACATTCCACATTGTATTTAGCCCTCCAACCAATATCGGCACACAATGCCCACAAAGGACCAAAAATAGAGCAAAAAGGTTAGGCCATTTAAATTCTAATTTTTTTTTTTTAAGAGCCACACTGTAATGACTTCTACGACTCAAGTTGCCCTCGAGGGGCATTTAAGGCTAGTCGACATTGTGGAGAATGAGTTCAGACACACTTTAACTAAGAAATATGAAATAATCAGAAGATTTTTGCAGTTACGACACCAAGTACAGTCTAAAAAGAGCATAGGAAACTAGGAACGTAGACTTACTATGGAATTTCACATAAAATCATAGGTTAAACAATCTATGGATAAATACTCATGAAAAAATCAAATTTCATTTAATGAATAGATTGCATAACAATTAACTTGTTTGGTAGAATTTTCCAAAAGCTTGCATAGCTGAAATCTCCACCTTCACGTCATCTGCATTACTGGTGGCTCTGATACCACATTAATACAAAAGTTTCCTTAGACACGTAATTTTATTGATAATGGAAAAGAAATTACATAACAAATTGCAAGAGTTTACAAACGTAAAGTTCCACTAAATTGCAATTAGGAGACTAACTTATTTATAAGCTATATGTCCTAACTTAATTTAGTTATGGATCACTTGAAAAAACAACAAGTGTCCATTTACAATAAATGATCTTCTATCCAATATACTAACTTTATTCCTATTTTAGAGCCTAAGATACGACTCTATTCTAGAGTCCTATCTTTGCTAACAATATTCTATTTCTAAGTGTCTCTAATATTTATTAAATATTCTAATTTATTAAATATTTTTATCCTAACTTTACATTATTATATTTGGATCAACTAACAATTTGGACATCAATAATTTCTTAATGTTGTAGTATTTAATGGTTAGTGTTTAAGAAAGAATTCCATTCATGATACACAAATTTATTTGGAGCATTTTGAAAAATAAATAATAATTACTTAATAATGTGACTCATTTAATGATTAGTATTTAACAAAGAATTCCAATAATTTATCATTGATTATAGAAAAATTTACTTAGAATATTTTTAAAAATAAGTAACAATTCCTTAATAATGTAGTATTTAATGGTTAGTGTTTAACAAATAATTCCAATAATTCATTATTGATGATAGAAAAGATACTTTTAAAATTTTTAAAATAAATAATGTAGAATATTTACATTTTTATTTATCTTGTTTCAAGTATTTCTAAAATATGGTGGAAACTTTTCTTTGTGGTAACTTTCATCATCAGAGTAATAACTTGTCATATACTTTGTTATGCGGGGAGAAATGATCTTAGAAAATTCATGGCATACATAGGATGGATATATCTCCCCATTCTTAGGTACCATGTCTTTATTTAAATCCTATTGCAACTTGTAAAATTTGTTATTATTATTTTTTGTATGTTAACATCCGCAGAATTTCAATATGGGAACTATTTGGGGAGTGCATTGTAATTTCAATATGAGACCTATTTCAAGGAGTACCTTGAGAATGCACTCGTTCACTTTCAATCCAAAATCTTGTGGGCTATGAAATTGAAATATATTATGTGTTTATTATATATTTATTTCTTTCTCGCTTTTATTAACAATTCTAAGGATCAAATTTATTCCATGAATTAATTTTGCATGCTTCTTTTTCAAAAATAGCTTCACCAATTTCTATTTTTTCTAAAACTATTCTTTCAAATTGACATTTTTTTTAGTTTGAATATTTTTACAAAATATTGTAGAACTTTTTACTCTTTGGTATTTTAAGAATTAATAGTATTTCACAATATTTGTAAACTTTTCAATAAGTATATATCTTTAAGATATTCCATATTGTTAAATAGCTGAAGTGGGATACTATGGTAGAGAAGGTACAGCTTTCCATACCTAAGAATGATGCATAAGAGACTCTATGGAGTCTAGTATGCAAATTAGTAAATTCATTCGAGACTCTTGTTCAAGATTAAACACAAATGCATTGAGAGGATTCTCCTATAGAGAAAGAAATGACTAATGTGAAAACATAGCTCCAATTATCATTGCATAAAGAGACACATTAGACAACCCAATATGAGGTTATATGTGATTCCGTTAGTGCTCAATGTGGTGTTCCTTTTTACAAGTAAAATATTCTTTAAATAAAAACAATGAGCTATAATAAAAAACATAGATGAACAAGATAAAATATGCACATAATTGAAAAGAAAGGAGTTAGCTCTTAGGTGAGTGCTACACTGGACACTACACTCAAGGCGAGAGATCCTCGTTCACTCTACTTCATGAATGAGAAATTACATCATTAAGTATATCTCAAGAAATCGAGTTGCGAAACAAACTCCTAAATTCTAGGAACATATCCTAAACTAAGGAGATACGTTACAACTTAGCATAACCTTTTCTCCATTAATACATAAATAATATAATTATTTTTTTCAACTCCCCCCCTTAATGGAGAAAGGATTATCACGAACTCCTAGCATCCTTCTAAACGAGTTCAAAATTTACACATGCAAAGGCTTGATAAAAATATAAATCCCATATTGTCACACGTTTTACAATATTCAACACAAATTTCTTTTATTTGTAGTTTCTCTCTAACAAAATGGGCCCAGGTGTCAATATGTTTGGTGTTCTTATGAAACACTAGATTGTATACTAGTTTGATGGTACTCTGGTTGTCGCTTTTTATGGAAGTTGAGTTTTTTGTTCTTCTCCCACATCATTGAGAAGACTTCTCAACGGATAAAGCTACGTATTCGCTGCACACAATTCTTGGTACTCGGCTTCACATGAAGACAATGCTACGGTCTTTTCTTTTTGCTCCTTTGCTATGACCCGGATCCTATCTTGAATGTGTAACTTTGTGATAGACCTTCGATCATCCAAGTTACACCTTGATGCAGATCTGAAAAACACCTTTAAGTAACATCAAATATGTCGGTGTATAAATTCCATAATTAACGATTACTGCACAAAGATACCTCAACACGCTTTTTGCTGCTACCCAATGACTTTCAGAAGTCTTGTTGACATGAATTGGCTCAACACACTAACGAGGTATGCCAGAGTACGGTCTAGTTGTTGTGAGATATATCAAACTCCCAGCTAGATATTTGTGTACATAGTGGCATCCACCTCCTTAGTGCTACCATAAATCCTTTGCATAACTAAGAATGCATTTGCAATGGTGTTGCTTTGCGGCCTACAACGATTCATACCAAACTTTTCCGGCGGAACTTATAGCATACTTTCCTTGAGTAAGAAGAGTTTATCCGATATCTCTCCATACTTCCAATCCTAGACGAGTAATGGAGACTTAAAGGGATCTTTCATTTCAAAAACTTGTGCCATCGGCCATTTGATTTCTTTGATTAAATTATGTACATTTCTGTTATGATCATGTCATCCACATACAAAGAAGAAATCAAAATAATGCCTTGTTTATTGTACTTGGTATACAAATTTGGGTCATTCAAACTACTATGAAAACCATGCTCTAAAAACAAAGAATCAATCTTTTCGTACCAAGACCTAGATTGCTTGATTTAAGCCATATAGTGCCTTTTTCAGTACGTAACTAGATGTTCTTACCTTTACGGACCCTTACGGTTGTACTAAGTAAATTTATTCTTTTAATTTCTGAATTTAAAAATGCAGATTTAACATCAAATTTGGTGTATCTCCCAAATCTATTTAGTTGCTAGAGAAATAAGCATTCGATGAGTGTTTAAATTTGCTACGGGTGCAAAGTATCATCAAAATCTACCCTCTTCTTTGTGAGTACCCCTTTACCTTGACACAGCTTTTAGTTTTATATACTTCCATCTGCATTCATTTTTGGTTTAAACAACCATTTACATCCTATGGGTGTTTTATCTTTAGCGAGTTCAACTAAATCCCAAGTGTTATTTCTAAGAATAGATTCTATCTCTTTCATTCATTGCAGCCCTCCATGCCTCGGATTGGTAGCTTCTTTGTAATTAGTTGGTTCTACAATGTTCAAAATATTTGACATCAAAGCATAGTCTTTCAATCTGGATGGTTTTTGAGTCTTCCTACCTGATCTCCTTGGTAGGGGACTTACCTCAAATTTGTTTTCTTGATTTATTTGGGCTTGCATTATCACCTTCTTCTTGTTCTTCTTTACGCTCCTTCTTTCTACTCCTCTTTACTTGCTCCTACTCTCATTCATCCTTCTTGCTTTCCTCCATCAACAATGGAATGTGCCAATCATCACCACTTGTCATATTTCCCTTCTTGAACCTGTGCATGAAACACTACATCCCTGCTTGCAAATATCTTACGAGGCTTTGAGGATTGAACAACATATGCCTTAAATTTTGTGCCATAATCAACAAATATGTTTTATGACTTTAGGATCTAATTTCTTCCTATCGGCTTTGGGTATATGGGCAAATTCTTTTGACCCAAATACTCTTAGATGATTCTTTTCTTGGATTTTAAGTCCATATAGGGCTTCAAAAGGAGTTTTGAAGCCGGGATATTTGGTAGGACACGATTTCTTTAAATAGACGAGCGGTATTAATAACTATTTCCCAAAAACTATTAGATAGACCATTACCTTGTAACATGCTCCTTGCGCACTCCACTGGGATTCTGTTCTTGTGCTCTACCACTCCATTCTTACGTGGTGTGTGGCCATGGCTATTGAACAATCAGGTGAGATTTACGCAATTTCATGAATTCCCCTAACACAATATTCTCCCCTTGATCGGAGCGGAGAATTTTTATACTTTTCCAAAAAAAATTTCCACCAAGGTTTTAAATTCTATAAAATACGGAAATTCTAACTCTTTTACTTGGAAAATAAACCCATGAATATCTAGTGCGGTCATCGGTAAATAATAGAAAGTAATATGTTCCACCTAGCGACCTCGTACGCATAGGTCCGCATATATCAGTTTGCACTAATTCTAGAATGTCTCTTTCCTTCCTTCTATCATGCACGAAGCTGTTCTCTATGCATTTTACCTAAGGCACATCCATCACAATTCAGCTGAGTATTATGAAAGATAGGGAGTCCCTCAACCATACCTTTTTTCTGCAATAACATGAGGTCCTGCAAATTCGAATGACCAAATCTCTCGGGTGCCGGAAGTTGTTGGTACACAATCGATCCAAGCTGCAACCATGGCTTGCTGTGGTATACTTTTACATCCACTTTGTATAGGCTTCCTACGTGCACGCTTTGTTGCAACAATTTCTTTCTGCAATCCTTTATGACACAATGAGTCTTGAAGAATTCGACTTGCATATCTTGATCAATTATCATGGATACGAGATATCAAATTTTTACTTAATTCGGTACATATAAAGCATTTTTAAGACGACTAATATCACCATTTGGAAACCTTACCAGAATATCCCCATATCCTTTAATCTCGTATCACTATCATCTCCTAAATAAATTTTCACTCCATATGTACTTTCTTCAAGAGTTTCAAAACATTCCTTATTACATCATGTGAGAGGATGCACCGGAATCGACATACCGGATGTCGTCCTCATTAGATCTTTGAAAGGGCATAGTCGGATGTCAACGGTCGAAATTCGTATTTGAGATCTTCATCTTCTTCAACAAAGTATCCTTTGGGCTTCACCATCGCCAAATTTTTCTTTGCATCATGCGCACCTTTGTAGAAGCATTCCATCTTAATATATGACCCTTCTTTCCACAATAGTAACATTTTTACGGATGATTCTGAGACATAACTTTATGCGGACTCTTCTGCATTGCTTACCTCCTCTCTCCTCTCTGTTGTTGCAACTATGATTGTTGTTGCGACTGCTTCCTACGAATGATCGTCGTTTCGCCATTAGAGCAAGATCATCGTACGGGGTTTCAGATTTTGCGCTCATCCTCTTAGGCAAGGTCTACTGTTAGATCTTCAAATGTAGGCGCTTTCTCCCTTGCGCAATCCGGTGATGAACATTTGATATTCATCCCTCATCCCATTCGGTGTGATTGTGAGGAAGTCGGAATCGGACACCTTCTCTACGATGTCTCCCAATCGAGTCTTTCACATTTTTAACTCGCACGATAAATGCAACAGCGAGTCTCACTTTGCGTCCATCTTCATTGAAAACAACTTGCTTTTGAGTGCCATAATTCGATTTGTGTTTTGGGTCTGATACAAACTTTTGATGGTCATCCGGATCTTAGAGGGACGTTTTACATTCTACGATGTGAGGGATAATGTTTTCCTTGACGGACATCTTGACCAAAACTTTAGCCTTGTTTTCTCGCTTATCCCATTCTTGCTCCGCGGCTATTCACCCTTGTGTTTGAATTCGGCTATTCATCTCCTGTAACTATCGACCATGCATTTTCACCCTCAAGCAAGGTCTGAATATTAAACTTCCGATTCGTGAAGTTAGATCCATCGAGTTTGCCGAGACTCGTGGAGATAAGATTCATATTATTACTCATTACGGAAGTGATATACAAATAAATGAATCTAGGGCGATTGAGAAAAAAAAATGAATACAGCAGTCTTGACAACCGATCTTCCTTGCTCTGCTTGGTTCTCACCGATCCACCCAGCATCTTCGATTGAATCCAACAATACTGGCTAAATCTGCAAATTAATCTCGCTCTAATGAGCAAATCCCTTTGTTTTCCAATATAGCCACAAAGGCGATCCGATCTGCCTCTCCCGGACGGATTCTAGCTTCTCCAATGCGCAACTCCGCAAATCTTCCGGCGAAAGGTGAGGCTTCCCGTGGATCTTCCACTTGAAGGTGGTGGCACCTTTACGACGAAAATGCGTGCCTAGATAAAAAACGGTGCAAGGCAAAATCCTTGGCGCGAGTTTTCCGTGCGCTTCCACGCCAATCCCGCGATTTGGCACGTTGTACGAGTATGGGCCGAACGAGGGCGTGCCAATTGCGCTTCTTCAGCGCGAATGTCGAGCGCAAAAGCGCACCAACCCTTTTATAACTCGGAATTAAAAAATCATATGAGTCTATGAGCCGGGTGTTACTTTGCCGGTCCACTTGCTCGGTCGAGCACAAAGCTGCGACGAGCACACAACTCTCGTGTACACGCGACCACAAAGGCACTTTTAGCCATAAAGGCGATTCTTCCACAAAGACAAGCTGACCACAAAGGCGATAAAAGATCGAGCTCACCCAATACGAGCTCACGATGCCAAGACAAAATATGCCTGGAAATTGAAGAGGAGTTGTAGCTCTCGGTGGGTACGCACTTTTGGAAGACTACCTCAGAAACTGATCCTCCCCGTTCACTCTACTTCATGAATGAGAAATTACATCATTAAGTACATCTCAAGAAATCGGAGGTTGCAAACAAACTCTTAAATTTTAGGAACAAATCCTAAACTAAGGAGATACATTACAACTTATGTAACATTTTCTCCATTAATACATAAATAATATAATTATTTTCAACTTAACATACATATTTGGTTAATTTTAATTAAAAGTATTACAAAAGATTAATAATTCTACTTCTACTTCACACATATGTGGTAAAAATATTTTACTTGCACTGCGACTCATAAATAAAATATTTTGATGTACATGAAAAGAATTATATATATATATATATATATATATATATATATATACTTTTACAAATATTTCAATATAAAACATGAATAAACTATATGAATATATATATATATATATATATATATATATATATATATATATATATATATTTATTTTAATATCAATATTATATAAAAAAATATAGAAAGTTAATTTTTTTTAAATAATATTAAATATAATAAAATTATAAAATTATAAAAAAATTAGTAAAAAAATAATCCAATATATAAAATTATATAAAATGAAATAATATTTATATGTATTTAAAAATATATTAATTACATAAAATAAAATATTTCAAACCTCATTAAATTCAACCTTTCTCATCTAACTTCTTAATCCATGGTTAAAATGAAACTTCTCAGCCCTCATTAAATTCAATCTTTCTCATCCTTGCTTAATCCATGGTTAAATGAATCTTCTCAGCCCTCACTTAATACATGGTTAAAATGAAGCTATACTGATCTACACTTATATATTGAACATATATTTCGATAAAAGCAGACTTTACAAACAGTTCTGGAAAAGCAATAAGTCAGGGAATTTTGACATAAAGGAATTTGTCCGCGGTTAAAATGAAACTATATTTCAATACTGACTACATTGAACATATATTTCTAAAAAGCATCAAGTGAGGAATTTGACATAAAGGATATAGGGTGGTGCACTACATTTTAGGTTTAGACCTTTGAAATGCAAATGCACAAGTCAGGCATACAATAGAAAATTTGAAAGTTTTTCTCGTCTTGTATTACAATTCCTTTGTGATTCGTATCATCCCAAATTTGAAATTGTATGCTATATTTAATTCAAGTCGATATAACCTTTTCTATACAATGGGCTAATTAATTCACTGATTTGCCTCATTGAACGATGGACTTGACGTCATGGAAAACTGCCACACATATCAACAAAGTGCAAACGTGTGGTACGATTTATTGGTAAGCAAAAAAAGCAGGAGGGTGTAATCCAAAAGGAAAACAAAGAACAAAACATGACACATGACATAAAAAGGGCGTGGAGATGTGGCGAAATTATTTTAATAGTGATTTTCTTACTATAGAATATGAGTTTTTAAAAATTTAAAATTTAGAAATTTAATTTGTGTAGAATTGATAATTTAAGTATGTGATTTTAATAATTTTTTATTAAATTTCAAATAAATTAATTTTTTAAATCAAATTTAAAAAGAAAGAACAGTTGTTTGATGCACACTAAATGAGGCCTTAGACTGGTCTGCTGATCATGTTTGGCTGCGATGTGAAATGTATTTTGCCGTCTGCAATTTGTATCTTTCTAATCTATTTTGTTATTTATTTTCGATTTTTTTAAACTGTTAAAAATGTCGATTTTTATTTTTAAATGATATATCCAAAATTTATAAGAAGAAAATTATTTCAATTAGAGAATGTATAACAGTATTAAATTTTTCTCATAATCATAAGCAAAAAATTTATTTTAAAATAAATTCTGATCTTAAATTCTTCTCTTATAAATTATATAATTCAAGATCACATATATTTTTATTTCCAAATTTGTTTAATAACTGAGGATGCAAAGTTTTTATGTGAGATATATTTATCATTATATATTAGGTTTAATTTAAAATAATTAAATGAAATAAATTTTTTGATATGTATAATTTATTAGTTTAAATTTATTTTAAAATGTGTATTTAATTATATAATTCCAAATCATATATATTTTTATTTCTAACTTTGCTTAATAAGGAAGGATGCAAAGTTTTTATGTGAGATATATTTATCATTATATTATATATTAAGATTTATTTTAAAATAATTAATTATTTATTAATTATAAGACAATGTTTTTTATATATATAATTTATTAGTTTACATTTATTTTAAAATGTGTATTTTATATTTATATATAGAAAGCCACTATTATAGAATAAAATGAATTTATGTTAGAATATAGGTGTGTATATTTTAAGGAAATTTTTATTAGATTTTCTTATTTTATATGAAAAATATTTGTATAGAAAGTTGTTTATTTACCATTAAAAAAAAAATAATAACTTGTTGAAACTCAACCAAATAACTTTAACTAAATTAGAATTAGACACCTCACAAGTTACCATTTATTTAAAATCATTGAACTTTAAAATATATTATTGATATAAAAGCAATATATCAAAAGATTTAAATCCATTGAGACCCTTAGAAGTTACCAAATGTTATTTTGGTTAGCTTGCTTCCTGGTCTCCCGAATATATATATGATTAATAAATATTTTTTTATTTATTTATTAGTTTTTTATCAATAATTTGATAATTTTTTGGTTTTTTATCATTAATTTGATAAATTTAATCTATAGTAGTTTCTTTTTATTGGGTGAAAATGTGAAGTTGGGTTATACTTCTTGCTTTTTTTTTTAGAAAAATTGTTTTTCAATTTTTGCAAGCCAAACAAATTTTCTATTTCTTCAATTTTATTTTAAGGATAAAAATAAAAGTTGTCAAAAATTTTAATAGCTTTCTATTACTTATTTTTGAAATTTTTATACACATTTTTTTTATTCTTTAAAAACTTTAATTTTTGAGAAAAAAAATGTGTTACAACTATCTAGACGAGTCTACTTGGGTTTCGTTATGTTTAGTTATATTTAAGAAACCATTGATGCGTATCATAATTACTAAATTTTTTAAACTAATCCAATATAGAGAAAAAAATTCATATTTTGAATATGTTTATTCCGCACAAAATTTCTAAACATATTATTTATAAACTAAAAGTTAAAAACTACCCATTACAAACAACACACCAATGTAATGCACCATAATTTTTTTAATTTTTTTACGATTGTATTTTGGAAGATATAGAACTTTGATTTCAGATCTTAATGACCTTCACAAATTGATTGCACCTATTTTATTACAAAATTAACTAAAATTAGTAAATATTTATGAAACTCCATAAAAGTTATATTTCTCGAAAGTAAATTGAATTCTACAAATTCTTGTCTTGGTTCCAACGGTTAATTCCATAAAGTTTCATGGAGTTTAATCATTGAAAATTTGAATAAATGTGTTCAAAGCCGAGCCTCTTTCGCATAATTGCGAACGTGTTAGTTCGGCCGAACTTGTAAAAAATTCGGTTGAATTTGTTTTTGTCTTGCGACGGTCCGTCGGTTCTAACAACATAAAAGTTCGGTTGAAGTGTTTACATAAGTTCGACCAAACATTTAATCGACTTTACGTCGGCCAGAAAATCCGATGAAGCCCCACCAAAAAAACATTTCACGGCTATATAAATAGCCGAAAACGAAAATCATTATTTTTTTGCATAATTTCACACATTTCTTCATTTGAGTTGATTTTGCAAAGATTTTTTTTGGCTTAATTTTCAAAGGACTCTTTTTGGCTTAATATTCAAAGAAATTTTTTTGAGTATGTGATACATTTTTGGAGTATGTGATATTTTTGAGAGCTTTTTAGGCTTAATTTTTGAAGGACATTTTTTTGGACTTTTTTTGGGCTTAACTTTTTAAGGACTATTTTTGGGCTTGATATTCAAAGGACATTTTTTGGAGGTATTTTTTTGAAATGATATTTTTTAGAGGCTTTTTGGGCTTAATTTTCAAAGGACACTTTTTGGAGGTATTTTGTTTTAGAGACATTTTTTAAGAGGTTTTTTAGCTTAATTTTCAAAGGATATTTTTTGGAGGTATTTTTAAAGTGACATTTTTTTAAGAGGTTGAGCTTAATTTTTAATGGAAATTTTTTTAAGAGGTTGAGCTTAATTTTTAGAGTACGTGTTTTGGGTTGAAGTAAATCTTTTATAATGATTTTATAAAATGAGTTTTTTTCAAACTTTTTAAATGAAATTTTTTTGTAGGACTAGGAAGGAAATATTAAAGGCTTTATTTCATTTTTTAGAAGACATTTTTTTTGCAGATTTTTTAAAGTAAGTGTTTTGGGTTGAAGTATGTCTTTTTTATAAAATTTTTTAAAATGTTTTTTCTTTTTTCTTTTTTTAAATTAAAACTTTTGTGATGCTTTTTAATTGAGTTTTTGTCTAAATTTTTTGAAGGAATTATTTCAGAGCTCCATACTCAATTATCTTGGGAAAATCAAAGGAATTGCAAGAGAAAATATGATCAAGCAAGAGACACGAGGAGGTAGAGAATAGGGGAGAGAATATTGCACGAAAAAAAAAAAAAAAAAAAACTCAAATATTGAAAGAGACAATCAACCTCAACTAGAAGTTGAAGCACGTATGTAAATGTAAATATTATAAATTTGATATTTAAAATTTGACTAGTGTATTGTGAAACTTAATTTTATTTGATGAAATAATTTGAAAAATATTTTGCAATGTAAACAAGGAGAGATATTCCTAAAGAAACATTGATAATGAGATACAAAATTTTTGAAGAGAAAGTGAAGATATTTAGCCAATGGTTTAAGATGGTGAAAATGCTGAAAGAAATTCAAGTGAAGAAATCGAATCACCAGGTATATATATATATATATATATATATATATATGTTGAATGTGTTTTATTGAAATTATACATATTTATTAATTTAGTTGTTTATTGAATATGTAAACTTATTATGTACATTTAATTCTAATATGTACGGATAGTGATATCGATGAGGAGATGTTAGAAAATGTTGACACTCACACATATGGAGATAAAAAGGCATTTGAACATGTTATACGATATCGTGTTAATCACATTATTGATTCGTTCTTCGAAAATGAAATTGTGACGGTTCAAGCCCAAATGTTGAAAAACCTCTTAACATCAAGGAAATTAAAATAAACTACGACTTTATTGGGTATTCAAAAATCAACAAAAGATTAAAAAAAATGAAGGAAAATATGATACAAAATATAAATAGTGCTCTAAAGTCAATTAGAATATCTAGAAAGAAAAGTGATTCGGATGCATGTAGAGCAATAAAAATGACATTAGTTTCATCAAGTACTAAAGAGAATCGCTTGGTAAAATCTATGGCACAAGCATTAGAACCTCACGAAAAAATTTGCACAAACATTGGAAATTTCGATTGCAAATAGATGTAAATGATGAACTTCCAAACGTTGGACGGCTATTTGTAGGAAACCATATAAAGATATACTTGGAGAAAATGTTAAAAAAATAATATATATGAATATTGGATGAAAAATTCACGTGTTTCACCAAAAGCAAGGGATGTGATGCGAAGAAAAATAGCATGAAATCGATATCAAGAACATCCAAAACATTTCTTGGACACCGATCAGATAGATTTCTTCAAAAATTTCAAAGAAGAAAATTTTGAAATTGATGTCTCAATTAGTGATTTTTGCAACAAAAACTATGATATGTAAAACCTATAAGCATGCGCGACAATTGTTGTTGTCATCATGTGGAATTTCAGTTATATTATGACACATTCCTTAATTTTGGTGAAACATTTTGGAAAGATTCACTTCCTCCTTCCACTATCCATGCTTTCATATCTCAATTCTATGTGGAAGAGAAAGCCATGAATTATTTTACCGAAAGAAATGTCTTGGTGGTAAAATATGCGATGATTGTGGAAATTTGACTAAATTTCGAAACAAATATCATACTAATATAAATAATCAATGATTGTCCAACATGAAAGTGAAATGGAAGAGATATGAATATATCCATACATCGATTCAAGGTTCAGAAGTAGTACTACAAGTGCTAAAAATTGATTTACAAAAGAAAAAAGAATTGTGATAGATTTTTTTAAGAAATTTTTGAGGTAGAAATTTATAAATACACCAAGCATTCACATAGAGCTCGATGGTAGGACTTGTAATTAAAAAATCCCGTGAATTTTTTTCCACCATGGATCATTTTTCAATAGTTGATTTTGCAGAAAACTACACATTTGTTCCAAAAAAGAAATTCGGAAGTGAATACTATCATTCGACCAAGTCTCCATGCTCGTCCATATTATATATAGAAATTCGAGAAAAATGTGGATCATGTAGAAAGCACCGGTGAAAATCGGCATGTTATTAAAGAATATCACTTTTATATCGGTGACGATCATACACATGATACATATTTTGTACAACACTATTTTGAAAATATTAATGACTCCTTGAAAATTCAATGAAGAAAATTCAATGAACATTGGATATGGTCGGATGGATGTGTAGTCAATTCAAATCTTCATGATCATTCTTTTGTTTGTGTCGTCTTTATATAAAAACCTGCATTAAACATTGTTTGAATTTCTTTGAGACTAGTCATGGAAAAGGAGAACATGACGGTGCGGGGGCATGTATTAAATGAGCACTTCGAAGATATCAAATTGACCACTCTACGGCCCGACTTGTCTCGGTTGAAGAAGTTATTTAATGGTGCATCGGCACTAAGCCATGAGACTAACCGATCGGGAAGTACAAGGTACATTCAATTTAATTTTTATTGGATTTCTATTTTTAAATAGTACATTTGTCGGGAATAGATTATCTTTGATGGTATTTTGATATCATATTTATATTCTTCTTTGAATTTTCCATATAGGGTTTTTTGGTATATTGGGTTCCAAGATGTATATAGATTGATTGGAGATGAAGTTGAAACAATAAAAGGACTTGAAAATTGCATTCAATTAGAAAAAAGTTGTCCGGAAATGTGTTTGCATTGGATAAAATAATTTTTCTTGTTTTTTTTTTTTATGTTTTCATAGAAAACACGGAATCAATGATGTTTGTGAAAACAAAATGTATGTAGATTGGCAACATACAAAACTAAATACAAAGGGAGAAAATTTTTGTTGCAAGCTTTGAAGAAATGCAATCGAGAGGAAACTACAATATCATCTAAAGGTGATCGAGTTTAAAGTCTTGTTAGAGAAAGTAACATTTCAATTACTTTCAAATGATATAGATATAGAAATAGATAATAAAATCAAGTACACATGTTAATTTTAAAGTTAATTTTTCATGTTAATTATGATCTAAATTTAAATACATACGTTTGTTTTATTGTGCAAGGATGTTTTTGTTGTAGTTGCACCTACTATCAACGATAAAAATGTGAAGTGTTATTTGATGCGTACCTTTGGACGAAAGATGAAAGTATTAGAAAAATATGATGATAATGGTTTTACATATGACGAGAGGGGTCTATTATCTTGCAGAAAGTTATTTTTTTCCAACAAACTAATCAAAGTGGCGATTGTTTACTTTCGGGACTATGAACACGATGTCATAAGTTGTCATTATAGTCACTTGGTGTGTGCAACACACATAAGTTGATAGAACTTCAATCAAAAGAAAAAAAGAAAATTAAGAAATGTAAAATGTCAAAAGCCGATCATGAGATCATTGAAGATGGCATTCGTTGGAATTTTTTTATATCGAACTTCCCAACCATTTCTTCTCCTTTGGATTCATCTGTTAGAACTTCTAGAACTCAACTAAAAATTAAATTGTCTTTTTATGTTATATGCACAAGTGTTTTTCCATGTGTTACATTGTTTTGGTACATGCACATGAGTAATTTATACACGTGTACATACACATGTCTAGATTAGCTAATCTTAAACGATTTGATGCATTCTTTGATACAATTTTTCATAATGTCATTATTGAAAAATGTACATATGTTTGTGTATCTAACGTAGTTGATATAATGCAAATTTTAATTTGTACAATTTATTTTTAGGTGTGTCTATTAAGTAAATTATAATATTCATTCTTGAATGAAAAATGTGTAGCACATGTTTTGTAATTTCGAGTTTACTATCAGCGGAAAGTAGCTTTTCTATGTACATTAATGAAAAATGTTGTGTGCGGATATATGTTTTAATGCAATTTAAAATTTTTATGATTGTTTGACGAGATCTAAGAACACCTAGAATTTTATGATTTTTTTAGATATATATACATCGAAAGGTATTGTACTTCAATCATTTTTATGTACATATATTCATGTGAAATTGTTTTTTGTAACTTGGGCTAAACTATATTAAAAGCATGGCTTAGTATAGGGGCAATGGGCGGAGATGGCAGTAGTCTTAGACTCATCCTTGCCTTGGTAGTGTTCAAAATAAACCAAGTTTGGAGTTGCCTCAAGGAGGAAACCAACCCCTTAAGAGTGTCATATAGTCTTGTAATAAAAAATATTGAGTGGCCCATATAAAAACAAAAATTTGAAGTATATCCACGAGTGACAAAAAACAAAAATTAACCTTGCTATCAAACAATCATGGAGTTCACATTCATCTTCATTTTTCGCCTAGTCCTCTTCCTCTATCATGAACCCATATTATTTAGCAATAGCTTCCTCCTCGAGTGTGGGCATTCGAGGAGGCTTCAAGTGGGTCGCATGGACCTTTAGGGTATTTGGGTACTCGCATCATAATTTTTGGTCTATACATCGTCCGAGTCCATAACCCAAACACCTATCTCTTCCATCGTGGGCTCATAACCTGGAAGCGGGTTGGTTTTCATAGGTAAACTTTCCAAAGATTGCGGAATAGTGGATTTCTTGCGGCCCTATTCTACCCTTATGCTTCTCACGGAGCAAAAAGTCTCCCCATGCATGTTATTAAATGCTTGAGGAGCCAACACCTCATGGATATCAGATGCGGAGCCTCGGTGGATTCCAATTGCGGTCGTGGCCACGGTGAGAGCAGCACAGCACCCGTGTAGCTACCTCTAATGGGTTTCGATGCTGATCATGAGGCCATGGTATGACTTATGACTGTACATTTTATGGTTATTTTTAGATATATACATCGATATGTATTTGTACTTTAATCATTTTTCCATATATTAGGACATGTACTTCAATCATTTTACGTACATATACTCATGTGAACTTAAATATGTATTTAACCATCTATGGTAATTTTAAATGACATGTATGATCATGAAAAATAGATACTTAAATATCACCTAAATAATATATGTACATCCTAAAATTATATGACATTCACACATGTTCAAATGTGTAACATGTACCAATGTACATGTGTTAAATGTAATATGATATTTCCATTTAAATTCATTTTATATTTAACAAATAAAATGAAAACTTGAGTTTTAAGAACAAAAAATTATATCACAACATGTGAGCACATGTCAAATGTAGTTCAACTATCCAAAATATACACATTTATGTGTAAATTGTAATTTGAAATTTCCATCTAGATTCATTTTATATTTAATAAATATAATGTCGACTTCATTTTATATTTAACAAATATAGTGACAACACTATCCAAAATATACACATTTATGTGTAAATTGTAATTCAAAATTTCCATCTAGATTCATTTTTATATTTAACAAATATAGTGAAAACTTGAGTTTTAAAAACAAAACATTATATCACAACATGTGATCACATGCCAAATGTAGTTCAACTATCCAAAATATGCACATGTATACATGGTTTTTAATTCGAAATTTCCATCTAGAGAGATTCATTTTATATTTAACATTTATAAAATTACAACTTGAGTTTTAAAAACAAAACATTGTATCACAACATGTGATCACATGCCAAATGTAGTTCAACCATCCAAAATATACACATTGTGAAAATATAATTTTGAAATTTCCATCTAGAGATTCATTTTATATTTAACAAATAAAATGACAACTTGAATTTTAAAAATAAAACATTATATCTTAAAACAAAATATTATATCACAACATGTGATCACATGCCAAATGTAGTTCAACTATCCAAAATATACACATCTATACATGGTTTGTAATTCCAAAATTCCACCTAGAGATTCATTTTATATTTAACATTTATAAAATGACAACTTTAGTTTTAAAAACAAAACATTATATTTTAACATGTGATCACATGCCAAATGTAGTTCAACTATTCAAAATACACACATGTATGTGTTTTGTAATTTGAAATTTCCATCTAGATTAATTTTATATTTTAAAAATAAAATGGCAACTTGAGTTTTAAAAATAAAACATTATATGTCACAACATGTGATCACATGAAAAATGTAACTATCCAAAATTTAGAATCATTCTTGATAAAAGTAAGCGTAGTTTCAAAATATATCAAAACGGTAAAAATATATCCAAAAATTTGTATCCATGAACAATAAAAGTAAATATATATAGTTCAATGTATAGTGTTACAAGTATCAATTTATAGAAAAGTAAATATGACTGCATAGTTAAGACTATATATAAAAAAGTAAATTTAAGACTAGATCTATAAAAAAAAAAAATTTCACACATGTGCATCATCGATCTAATACGGATGTATCTAATGTCTCTGCTGACAAAGTCCACGAGCCTCGTGCTATCCTTTGAAGAATGGGGAACACATTATAAAATGTGTAAAACCATTAGAATTTAATGTTTTAAAATTGAATGAGAATATAGGACTTCATGTAAAAAAATAAAATAAAAATCATGCAATACCTCATGTGGTTCTCTCCATTGTATTTTCTTTCTAGTCTATTAAAGCATCCTCCTGAAGCAGCATCTCCACGATATTTGTACAATCAAAATATATATATATATATATATATATATATATATATATATATATAGATATATTAAAAAAAATTCAAATGAAAATGCATATAAACTAATTTTTCAATAATATTAAAAAAAGGTTAGAAAACTTGTTCAAATGGTGTGGATATTCCTATCTCCATCACATACACTCCATCTCAAAAACCTAAAATTCAAAAAATTTAAAACTAAAAAATAACTGAAGATCTAGATCTCAATTTAATCTCATTTTCTAATAAAACTTTTGAACTTCAATTTATAACTTAAACATATAAGTGAAAAATTGAATACTTGTGATGGTGGATTAGGCACATATCCTAAGGGTGGCTCGGAAAGAAAATCAACGAAACCTAAAATTCAAAAAATTTAAAATTGTAAAATAGCTCAAGATCTAAATCTCATTTTTTTTTAATGAAACTTTTGAACTGCAATATATAACTTAAAAACATATTTAAGTGAAAAATTGTTCATACTTGTGATGGTGGATTTGGCACATCTCTGAGGAAGAAGGTACTTCCATGCAAAAACATTGGACAAAATTTAACATAAATTAATTATATACATGTACAGTGTACCCAATTATTTATTTTAAAAATACGTCATCATGTTTCGATATATAATAATAAAATAAAATAATTTTACATCATCATGTTTACTTAAAAAAAACTAACATGTGCCAACATATCATCTTGATGGTGAGAACAATCTTTATTATGTGATTGATGGAAAAAACCATCCGGTGTGTGAACACGAGGAGCTACAAGCTTGTGATATTAACATCTTTGTTCATCAGCTAGTGAGAAGCTGAGAATGGTGTTCACATATATGATACATTTTTGTTAGATTAATGTATACAAATAAATGTATTTAAATATATGTATTTATTACAAATTGTACATGTATTAAAATAATCACCCTAACCATTAACAAAAATCGATCCCATGCCCTCTTTCTCATGAATAATTAGGTTCTTCCAACCATTTTGACCAATTATTGCATAGGTTACGAGATGCTTCAACACTCATGTTGTCTATCTCATCATCTGTTGTCATTTCTTCCATAAAATTCATGAAAAAATCCTCCAAATATTCCTTAGTCACAAAATATTGGGATTTAGTGCTTGACATTTTTATTTTTTTATGTACTTGTTTCCTTTCTAAGGGGCCAATAAGATAAAAAATTATTTAAACCTATAATACAAACATTGAGCATAGAAACCAAATAATACAATTATTATAATTATGGAAATAAATAAATATTAAGTGTGAGAGCGAAAATAAATATGAGGCTATTTTTTCACACTCGAGGGTGTCTCACACTTACAAGTTTGAGTAATGCAAGAGGATAATACTCTAATAAATACCAAAAATGAGTTGGTTGTATTAATAACATGATAATAGAAACATATGAGACGAAAAAGCTTATATTTATAACAATAATAATAAAAATCTCTAATCTAGGAATTGTAGGCTAATTAAATCATTGAATTCTTATTATATTAAGGAATTATTTTTACAAATATAACATATAAGTCAAGCATATACATGTAAAATAGTTCATGTACATAGAGTGAAATATCTACTTAATATATTGTGGTTAGGTACATCGAACCATTATTATCAACATTGAATCTTTGTCTTGTTATTAGTCAATCTCAATCACATGATTTCCATCTTTTATTCTACATTTTTATTGTCCTTGATTGTATTTAGAAATTTTGTTTCTCAACAAATAAACCACTGTCTACATGGGATGGATAGACATCCCCATTCCTGAGTATCATGTGCTTAATTAAATCTTGTTATAATGTGAAATTTGTTATCTTTTTTTTGTATGCTAACAATTATGAGGAATTTGAACATGTGACCCATTGCAAGGTTCCTTAACCTTTTACTCCAAATCATAAATGATGACATTGAATACTTTGTGTGTTTTATTATGTATTTATTTCTTTTTTTTTTAATTTGGAATTCTAAATTTTCTATGCTTTATTTTAAAAAATAATTTTACCAAATTTGAAAAAAATGTTTTACTAAAAAATCTAACTTATTATATAAATTATATAAAAACCTTAAAATTTTAAATATTTTACAAAATATAGTAAAATTTTTTATTATTAAAATTTTAATAATTAATAGAATTGGACCAGATTTATATATTTTGAGATAATATAAATATTCTATAGTGGGATGCTATGGTCGAAAATCTTTTTGTTAAAGATGAATGATGCATACGAATATGTGTGGAACTGTTATAAATTAATGATTGATTCTAGATTTTTATTAGGATTAAATATAAATAAATAACTCTGATTATCATCTATATTTCTATTCAAATAATCATATCTTAAACATTCATTTGATTATGATGTATACTATGTGTTTTAAATACTAACGCTATCCAAAGTTGTGTTTGAGAAATAAATATTATACGATCGCCTTTATCTTGTATGTCGATCAACGATCTTTACAAGCGGTTCTAAAGGGCGGTGCAAGGCGAGTAACAAATTTGACATAAAGACTATAGGGCTTGTCCACTTCTTTTTAGGTTTAGACCTTTCGGAATGCAAAGGCAGAAGACAATCGAAATTTTGATAAAAAAAACTCTTATATTACGAACCACTCGTATGATTCTAGTTTTGAAATTGTATGTTTTTTTTTTTGTAAGTTAGGTAGTACCTTTTCTATTTTCCATTTATAAAATCAGGACAGGCTACATTAGAATATATATACTTGGCCTCAACCTGCCCGTAGGAAACCAGGTCTGTTGGCCTTCTTAGTGCTTTGTATGCTTGCCAAAATTGATATTGTCTTCTTAATCTATATAACGCATTTACCAGCTGTCCTACTGTTCCACCAGATTTAAACAGGTAACAAAAAATAAGTTCAGTTATAAAACCTAGCATGAGTTGCCATACTTCCAAAAAAACTAAATCCTATGAAACTGAAAAAACTATCCATCAGAAGATGAGATTGGGGCTGGGTCCTTTGCATGCGATCCGGGCATGTCCACCTGATGCAGCTGCTGTAGCAGTTTCTCCATACGTTCCATCCTATCATCCATTCTCTGAATGCGGTCAGTTACTTGATATTGCGTTATTTTGATATGCTGCAAGTGACTTTCTATCTTCTCCAGCAAATCTTTAAGAAAGGATTCTGTCTTTGGTTGCACTTTGAACTCCGGAGGATGTGCACTTTGGATTGCTTTTGCAAGGAGGCACTTCACCAACCAGTAAGTATGAATGGTTTGGTTAAATAAACTGAGACGGCCTCGGGTGTTCCCAGGGTCATGAATAAAATCTAGAATATCAGTTTCAGCCTCAGTGTCTTCCATGTCTGTCTGCAATTCTCTTTCCCAGCCATGGATTTGCATGCGGGTTGGTGAGGAATTACCCAGAATGTAATTCACAACAAGATTTTCTAGATGCTCCTGACTAGATTTCCTTCCTCGTTTCTTTGGTTCCGGGTCCTGCTGCACCTGTTTCCCCTTAGCTGTTTCTGAGCGGAGGCCATGTTTCCCCATAATGCGTTGGTCCCTAAGCAGGAGAACATACATACAGATGATAACTAGAAAAATAACAAGCATACATATAGTCCCTCTGTTTCCATTAAGGTCAGTTTCAAAACCCATTTGAGTCTGCCAGCAAATCGTAGAACCATTCCGCCGGAAAACATTGCAGACGGTCCATAAACAGCAGAGAATTCCTTCAACCCTAATTACATAACGCAGACTCCCTGAACAGCATAAAGGCGCGCTACAGGCCAAAGGGATAAAAGCAGACTCTACAGGCATAGACTGGCAATCCATACAAACGCAATACAGGCCAACCTGTAAAAACCCCGACCACCCAATGACAGTATTTGCATACCTGTAGAAAGGACAGGACTGGACGGGATAAACCAAACCCTGAAACTCTTGAGGACATTTCGTCCAAACAATGACTAATATAGACCCGGAGCAGAGACCCCATGAACAGAGGAGGGGCAGACTGAAACAGACAGCACTATACTTCTTTCGAGACTTAAAATTTTTAAAACTGTTGCTAGAAATGATAAACAGTATACCAAGACAAGAACAAATCAACAAAGGGGGGTCCCGAAAACAAGGACGGACAGGAATTTTGGGTGGGGTGAAGACTGTTACAACGCTCAGAAAACAACGAGTCCTACAAAAACCCCTCCAGAATTTACCATGAATAATAAGCTCCATGAAGACGAGGCTGAGGGTAAATACATAGCAGACTACAGTTGCAGAGTTTGCGGTTTGGTCGCGCCTCCAGTTCACCTTCCAAGCTCTTGCATGCGCCAAGCTTTGCATGAGCGTTAAGGTGAAATGCGAAGGGAAGCTTACCTTAATCGACCCTTGCAATACGGACACTGACAGATTTTCCTTACCAGTTCTCGGCATCATAAACTTCGCACAAGTGATCTCGTCTCCCATTGATGAGGTTTGTCGGTGGACCATCATGTGGGTTAATTATCCGGGGAGTGGCGCGCCGTCGGCCGGCCTCGAGCTGTCCCAGTTGCCATCTGTTCACCCCGATCGGGGGTTTTGAAATTGTATGTTAAGTTAATTAATTCAATACATTAAATAAAAACATGAAAGTAATGATTGTTTTCCTACCTATTGGCCTACATGATTCTAATTCATTATAGAAAATAGAATATTTTAATCATGTCCACGAGGTCAAATAGCTTATGTGACTAATGGAACCCACTTGTAGGCTAAATAAACTACGGAACCCACAAGTAACCCAAAATAGAAAAAAAAAAGAGAGCAAAGCTTACGGAACCCGCCAGTAACCCAAAAAAAAAGAAAAGAGAGAGCAAAGCCTACGGAACCCACCAAGAAAGAAAAAAGAGAGCAAATTACAGGACCCAAAACACCATGAAAGATTGTAGTACAGAAAATTATATTACATCGCGGAAGTGAAACGAAATTAAATAGCCTACCTTGAAAACCGGATGCAGAGATGATCTCCAAATTGGTGGAGGTACCCCCGGAATCGCATTCGGGTAATAATGGAATCACTGGCCCTTTGATTCGGGTAATTTGTAAATGAGGGCGATGGAGACGCTGGCAATTCTTGCTCGCCATTCCTATGGTCCGAATTTACAACATCGACGAGACATTTAGCTGTGAAGCTGAGCATTCCTATGGTCCGAATTTACAATCGGTTTCTAATCACGTTTAGATTTCTCTAATTTTTAAATAATGAAAATAAAACACTGTAATAATTAATTATATTGCGCTGTAATTGTGAAATATTCCATGAGCCTGAATTTAGAGCAAGTTATACTCGTAATTACAAATTCCACATAATTAGTTCTCGTCTCTTTTTCAATCCAATTGAGTAGCCTGATTGTTAGTCTACCTGTTTTTCAATTAGTGAACACAAAAACGTTGTAATCACCAAGTTTATCCGGTGGTGGTTGTGGTTCTAGAGTTAGCATTACATCAATTTCCATTGCATTTTGTAGTAACAATTTTTTCTAATGAAAGCATGTTTGTTTGATGCCACACAAAATGAGGGCGGTTTGCATACCCCATTTAGCACGATGTGTTTTTGCCTTGCAAATGTTTTTTCCCGTTTTAACTTTTGCAATGTATTTTGCTATTCTATGTGGGATAACTATATAGTTTAGGGTTAGACGTATGTTTATTTTCAAATTTATAAACAGTGGAGGGTGGGACGTTTGTGGGATATAATTATTATATGTATTGGGTTTAATTTTAAATTAATTACATTGTAAGGCATGGTATATATTGGAACTGAGATTGAGGAATTTGGATTTATTTTAATTTAAAATTAATTACATTGTAAAATTTGGTATATTAAAATTGGGCTTGAAGAATTTTTCTTTTTATATAAATAAGTGAACCGGATTTGATTTATAAAGTTATAAAGAAATATAAATATATGAAGAATAATTGAAAAAGTTTTCAATTTCAAATAAAAAATAACAAAATTTAGTTTAAAAATGATAACCAAATTTAATTTAAAAATAATTTATCTCGCTGATAATTACCCCACCAACTAAACTCTTATATTGACACCTCATGGCCAGTGTTGGTATGTGAACACGTTTAGATGAAAATTTGTTGCCCTATGGTTTGGCTCTGTCAAATACCAATACCCACAACAATATAGTAATTTGGAACATACAAAGCACTAATTTAAGCGTTCTTTGCCCCCGATCAGGGTGTGCATCATTCAAGATTGTAATTAAAACTTGATTTCCAGGTGGGTGGTTTCCGTCATTCCTGTCTTTATTAACCATGATGAGGCAATACTCACCGCACTCATGGTAGCATGCGGAAGATCAAGGATTAATGCGGTTTACGGGAAGACAGCTTGTGCTGTCAAGTAGGCAAGGGAATGTTCTGGCGATGGTAGGTTATTTGAATTGGCAACTTCATTATGCCATGCATTGTTCATCTGCAGTGGAGACTCTGAGAAAGCGCAGGAGGACGACGACAACCATACACTGCATCAGACAAGCTGCTTTACTGGGGTATGTATTCATCATTCTTCTGTCTATGCTCATTGATATATTCTGGGCTATGTATTGCTCGGGGAAAGTTTCATTTACTTGGTTTAAACTGGGAGATTTTGGGTTTGTATTTCCCCTTTTAAGCCCTGTAGACCCCTGTTTCCATGACCCTTGTCACCTTTACTGCAATTCCTCTGTTCTGGTAATGGTTCTGGCCGGGGCGTCCCAAGTTCGAAACTCTAGTGTCGGGTCGGTTGAAATTGCAAGGTCTATTTTGTATGGGAGCTGTTGGATTTGTTGAGTTCTGCATTTCTCCATTTCTCTTGGTGTAGTTTGGGTTGGAATTATGGTTTCTCTTCTGCATGGGCGTTGTTGGGTCTGTAGGGTTATTCGTTTTACCGTTAATTATGATGTTGCGACGCATCTCTGGTATGTCTGTTTCTTTCTTTCTTTCAGTGGTAGTAGGTGGACAGATTTGTATGTCCAGTTCTCTGCGGATATTATCGTACTGTCGAATCATCGTGTCTGCATAGCCTTGTCTGTTTGCTATGGTATAGTGTTCTTCGCTTATTTCTGGGCCGTCTGTCTCTAGGATTGGGTTAACTGTTTTCATTTGACTCCTTTTCGAGGAAGCAACATGTCTTCTGCGATCAACGGAACTCTACTACATCCATCTGGTTATTTTTCTGATAGAGTCCAAAATTTAATGGTTTGTAATTTCTTGGATTTGTTCATTCTTAGGCCAGTCTTCATCATGGTGAAGAGACAAACTCGTAATCCTGATAAAGGCAAAAAGAAGCAGGTACAACCTGAAGTTAGCCTCAGGAAACAAGGAAGGAAGATGAGACAAGGGGTTTTACAAAACTTCTCTGAAAATTATGTTATTGGCAATCATTCCACTGTCTGATAGGAAATTCGAGGATGGGAGCGGGAAATTCAAACTGATGAAGAAGATAATGCTGCTGAAGCAGAAATCGTGGATTTCATTATAGATCCTGGCATTACCTATGGCCGTTTATCACTGTTTCATCAAACAGTTCATACTTACTAGATTGTAAAATGCCTCTTGGCTAAAGCTATGCAGAGTTTCCCCCCTCATCAAGAGAATATTGAACCACGAGTAGTGGATTTGTTACATGATATTGATAATCAGTTGAACCACATCAAAATCACTCAGTATCAGGCTACTGATCGTATCAGTAGAATTGATGATTGTGTAGGCAGAATTGAGAAACAACTCCAATAGCTGCAACAAGTGGATATGCCTGGATCCACAACAAAGTATCCAACACTAATTGACTCCTCTGATGGATAGTAGTTTTAGAGTTTACTCATGTTTATTAGATGCTTTTTTTTTTGCAAGGACATATATCAATCCATAGACTCGTAGATAATCGAGTAAATAGTCAATTAGTTAATGAAGTACATGGTCGAATGAAACTGTCTCAATTTTGGTTGGATTTTAACGCTCTAAGGTGGCCAAGAGACCTGGTTTCCTACAGGTAGGTTGAGGCCACAGATTGAATTTTATTTGTTGTAACCTGCTTTCAAATTATAAATAGAAAATAGCGAGGCACTACCAAATTGACAAAAGAAAAAATTAATCATTCTTTGTTGTAAATATTTTTTAATTTATTTATTTCAAAACAACCCATAATATTACCATTTGATGTGTAATCCAGAAGATGCCAATAACATGGTAACGAACTTTATCTGGAAAACTGGAGAGATTGCCAATAAAAAAATCGACGACACCCTTCTTTGGTGTGTAACAACTAAGTCGTAGTTTAAAAAAGCAACAGAATAGAATAGCCCATAATTTTGTAAAGATTTTTAAAAAAATTGACAAAGGTTTATCATAATCTTGTTTATAGTGGTTAAAATTTAGTATTTTGGGTGCCCTAAAGATTTTTGATAGTGCTGAATCTATCACCACTATAAAAAATGCAATTCAAACACTCCAACTACCTAATTTCTTATTTTTTTTTTACCAAATTTCGACAAAAAAATGGTCGTCCAAACTATTTCATATGCTAAATAGACAACTCCTAACAACAAATTCTATCAAGGTCTTCTTTTTCTTCCCTATAATGACATCCTTTGATGAACACAATTGTCATAAATAATAATTGGTAGCCAATTAATAAACACTAGAGTAGTAAGTACTTCGAATTACATTATGATATATATTGGAATTGGAAAACAAAAACCAATACACATTAACATTAAATTAACTAATTGAGTTAGTTTATACGATTTATTTTATTATTTTTTTTTAAATAAATATTAAATAAAATTTAAATTTAAATTTTAAAATATTATTATATATTTAAACAAATTAAAATCTAGAATATATAAACTATATTTATTAATATAATTGTGCTAATTATAACATATTTATATATATATAATTTATTAGTTAAAATTAATTAAATATATATATATATATATATATATATATATATATAATTTTAAAATAAAATAATTTTATGTTAAAATAATTATATATATATATATATATATATATATATATATATATATATATATATATATATATATTTATTTATTTATTATAATTTATATATAATATTTTAACATATGATTATTCACGTACCAACTATAATTACAACGAGTAATTTATCGAGATTGAACCGAAATTAAAACTATAAACCTCACACTTAAATTATGTTTAACCTATTGAACTTCAACGTTAGGCCATATCTCACCAGACTAAACCCATTGGAGTCCGTGGCCGTTACCATTTTTATTGTGCAGTCGTAGGGTCACGCTCCATCAACATATTCCAACAAAGAGGGCAAACCTTGGTAGATTTATTTTATTTATTTATTTAGTTTTTACTTTCTAAGCATTAATGTGATACATCTTATTCAGAAAAGGTTCATATTTATTTTTTTTTCAAATATTATGTTGGTTATCTTATGGGACATTTTATACGAGGGTTAAACACATAAGTTACACATGTTTCTTAGGTTGGTAACTTTTTATTTATTTTTTAATGTAGCTAGTTATTAATGTGAAAAAGGTTTGTTAACAAAAAAATTGATTATTTTTATGTAATGTGTATATTTAAATCCTCCAACACTTTGGTAGAAATACAATTGAAAATTTTATAATACTATTTCATAATCTTATATTTGTTACAATTATTCTCTATGTCATATTCATAATTGTGATATAACCACTCCAATAGAATATACGATAATATTTTTACCCTAAATTAATATGCCTTATTTTTTTTATAACATAATTTTTTAACACTTTTTTGGAGAAGTAATATGTGAATGCATTGAGAGTGGCAAAGGAGATTTACATAAATAAAAAAAACATAGATATCTTTAATGAAAAGTTAATTAAAAAAGGAAAAAACCTAAATTATGAATTATTAAAAATAAATATATATTTTTATATATTTATTATTATTATATATATAAACATATAAATATATATATAATTTTAAGAAATAGTTATTCAATTACTAACTATAATTATAAGTAACTTAAAACCTTATACTGAAATTATGTTTAATCTATTGAATTTCAATCTAAAGCTATATCTCACAAGACTAAATCCATTAGTCTATGGCACTTACCATTTTTACATCGCAAGGCGTTCTTACTTGAAAACAACTCTCCTAGCTGCCACTTTGTCCATATTTGAGTCATTGGATCAAATGTTAGACAATTGAAATGTTTTAGGCCATTAGATTCACAAGTAAATAGTTTTTTATATGTTTTTTATAGTGTTAGTTTTTTTTCTTTTTAATAAGTTAGATTGAATTTAGGTTTTGGTAACTTTTAAGTTAAAATGTTGTTATTAAAAATTTGTTAAATTAACCTCAATTTAACATTTTTGACTATGTCAAATTACACAAAAATAAAAATAAAAGTAAATTAAATAAAAATATTGACATAATGTAATGAACATTTTAACTAGGTCAAATACAATAAAAAATAAAAATAATAAAATAAAATAATAATAAATTATAAAAACAACCCATGGTATTCATGTGGAATGTAGTTTATTTAAAATTAAGATGGTCTAGATCAATCTTAACTCTAGATCTATGTTACCATTATTATCTATGTCATATTGATAATTGTGATATAACCACTATATACGATCATAATATTTTTACTCTAAATTAATATGCCTTATTCTTATTTAGAGCATATTTTTTTTTAACACTTTGCGGAGAAGTAACATGTGAATGGATTGAGAGTGACAAATGTGAATGGATTGAGAGTGGCAAAGGAGATTTACATAAATAAATATAAATATAAATATTTTTAATGATAAGATAATAAAAAGAAAAAACAAGAGGAAGACATTGTTGTTAATAAAAAATACATAAAGTAACACAACAAGAAGTAGATGATGATATGTAAACCTAAATAAAAATATGTTTTATGGATAGACTAATAGGTTGAAGGAAACACATATAACAAGTTGGATTAGTATGAGAGAAAGAATTAATATTTTTGTTTGCAAAAATATTTTTAAAATAAGTAAGTGTAAATTTAGGTACACATATTATAATCATGTAGCAATATAAAAAGGAAAATATATTATGTTTTTTTTTCTTGACCTACAAGGGATTTTAATGTTCAATCTCATGGTTTACATTATACTTTATAAAATGACGATCGCTAATTCTGATTCTCCCATGGGTTGAAGAGAACACATGATGTTGAAATCATCTAGATTACACAAAAATGTACTAGGAATATGAGGATGATAGAAAGTGTGCATGGTGAACACATGTGATAAAGAGTGTGTCAGGGAAGATGAAAAATTGTAGTTGAAAATAAAGTGATAGAAATCGATTTAAAGTTTCAAATGCACTTCTACAATACGATACCATAGTATTTTTATTAGGGTCTCATGGTAGCGTGATTTCCTTTTAGTTTATGTTTTTTGTACTACACTTTCCAATGAAATAAGGGGAGTGAGAATTTGTGTCACAACACCACATATTTATGTCATATATATTGGTATGCACCATAGTTGATATTTCTTCTACATCATCCTATGCATCCCAAATATAAATCTGTGTTAATTTTGTATCTTGGTGTGAATGTGCATCGTCTGTGCTAACACATGATCCAAAATTAGTACTAAAGTACTTTCTTACATTAATTTGAATTATTTTATACAATTTCTCAAATTTCCCACAATTTTGTTAAAATTTGACTTAATATCTTTAAATAAGAGAATCTAAATAACCGAAATTGAGAATACAACAACAATACGCATAGCAAATACTCAACAAATTGATAATGGATCTCACTCTCATGGGATACATCTTTGCGTCCACTTTAAAAGAGGAATTGATCCACTAAAAATGATGTAATAAGTTAAGCTCTATATAAGTTCCATGTTAACCCCAATTACCCCTTATTAAGCCCTAGATATTGAGTGATTACATTTCTATTAGTATATTGTTATGTATCGTAGAACCTATCATGGTGTCATTGAATTATAATTGTACCCTTTGTTATATATATATTAGGGAGAGTTAGTCTTAGAATTAGTAAATATTGTCTTCTACAATGTATTCATTGTAAAAGAAGGCTTTCCCCTTGAAGATGATTATAATTATCAATTTCTTATGATTTTGAAGGTACAATGTCCAAAAAAATTGGTATTAAAGCTCATGATCCTAGGGTTTTACTGCTTTAATTAGGTCATCCTGGAATTTTTTTGTTTTAACTTTTCTCTCATAGGTTTCAGAGGGTGAACGTAAGAGAATATTTAGAATAAATATTTGGTAATATTTGGTTCAAATTTTAAATCTTGGTTATCTATATTTATATATATATATTTAAATCAATCCTAAATAGGCTAGTTCAAAATTTTCAATATAGTTTTTTGGCAGGTTTTGTATGATGAAACTCGAACCACATTGAGAATAAATCTTAGTGAACATGAAACTAATTTTTTTTGTATTAAGCTATGAAACTAATTAATCATGAATACATAGACTTCTACTTGGTCAGATTTTTATGTTCTTATTCAACTAAAATTAAAAAAACATAATGTTATGGACACTATGATAACAATTTCTAGGCTTCATGAATATTTAAATTAGTTTTGATACCATATGTAATGAACCGAAATAAAAACATAAAAATTGTTTATATTAATCAATATTTTTAATAATCAATACAAAGTATTCAATTGATTAACATATAATTTATGAAAACAGGCGAAGAGAAGACTAACGTGTAAAGGGAAAATAAAATTTATTGATGATTTCAAAGTTATAATATAAAGGTTTGGGGATGACTCTCCACCCAACCATAGGCTCAGATGCATAGATTATTTCTATATTTTCCTGCCCCGAGTTCTCAATCAACTACTACAACTAGTGAATCATGTGTCTTCCATCATTCTCCTGTGGAAATAATGAATGTCTCTTATCTGTCTTTCATGCATTAAATAGAAAACGGATTGGAAATGGATACATATGCACACAATTTGTATGTCATTGTCTTAAGTCTACCTTAAATCAATATTTTTCTTAATTTAACTCTAGTTTATTTTCTTCCATTTTTAATTTTTATTAACTTTATTTATTATTATTATATCTTCTTTGTTATTTATTGTTTAATCTAAATTTATATATTAATATTATTTTATTATTATTTATTATTATGATTATTGGTTAATATAAGAAATTACATGAGATCACATTATACTTTATATTACATTATGCTTCATTACACTTCAGAGACTATCGTCAAACATAGCTAATATAATAATTACATTAAATCAATCATTTGGACATTAATAATTCCTTAATATTGTAGTATTTAATGGTTAGTGTTTAACAAAGAGTTCCATTGTTGATAGAAATATTTATTTGGAGCATTTTGAAAAATAAATAATAATTATTTAATAATGTAGCTTATTTAATCATTAGTGTCTAACAAATAATTCCTATAATTCATCATTCACTCATTTGTACATTAATAATTCCTTAATAATGTAATATTTAATGGTTAGTATTTAACAAAGAGGAAAAGTTATTTCTAATAATTTTAAAAATAAGTATCAATTCCTTAATAGTGTAATATTTAATGGTTAGTGTTTAACAAATAATTCCAATAATTCATTATTTATGATAGGAAAAGATACTTGCAACATTTTTAAAAATAAATAATGTAAATTATTTCTTTTTTTATTTATCTTGTTTCAAGTATTTCTAAAATATGATGGAAAATTTTCATGCACATATGGTAACTTTTCATCATCCTATGATAATTTGTCATATACCTTGTTATGTAGTAGAAATGATTTTAGAAAATTCATGGTATATATGGGATGGATAGATCTCCCCATTCTTAGGTACTGTGTGTTTAGTTAAATCCTATTGCAACATGTAAAATTTGTTATTATTATTTTTTGTATGTTAACATCCAATATGGGACTTATTTCAAGGAGTACATTAACAATGCACTCTTTCACTTTCAATCCAAAATCTCGTGGGCTATGAAATTGAAAATATATTATGTGTTTATTCTATATTTATTTCTTTCTCCTTTTTTATCAACAAATCTAAGGATAAAATTTATTCCATGAATTAATTTTCCATATTTAGTTTTCAAAAATAGCTTCACTAATTTCTATTTTTTTTTGAACTATTCATTCAAATTGACATTTTTTTAGTTTGAATATTTTTACAAAATATTATAGAACATTTTATCGTTGGAAATTTAAGTATTAATAGTATTTAGCAAGATTTGTAAACTTTTCAATAAGTATAGATCCTTCAGATATTCCATGTTGTTAAATAGCTATGGTGGGATGCTATGGTGGGATCCTACGGTAGAAGAGTACAACTCCATATCTAAGAATGATGCATAAAAGACTCTATGGAATCTAGTATGCAAATTAATGATTCATTCTAGACTCTTGTTCAAGATTAAACATTAATGCATTGAGAGGATTCTCTTATAGAGAAAGAAATGACTAATGTGAAAACATAGCTCCAATTATCATTGCATAGAGAGACACATTCTACAACCCAATATGAGCGTTATAGTGCTCAATGTGGTGTTCCTTTTTACAAATAAAATATTCTCTAAATAAAAACAATAAGCTATAATAAAAAACAGAGATGAATATACATATTTGGTTAGTTTTAATTAAAAGTATTATAAAAGATTAATAACTCTACTTCTACTTCACATATGTGGTAAAAATATTTCACTTTCACTCTCAACTATAAATAAAATATTTTGATGTTAATTGAAGAAGAAGAATTTTATATATTTGTTAAAAGAGATAAACCAATTAAGAGTGAAGAAAAATATATATAGTTTTTTATTTTGAATGTAAAGATAAATAAATCCAATATTTTTTAAAAATATTTCAATATAAAACATAAATAAACTATTTGAATATCTATATATAAGATAATTTATTTCAATATTAATATTATAAAAAATTAAAAATTAATTAAAAAAAATTATTAAATATAACAAAATATTAAAATATTAAAAAAAACAATTAATAAAAAAAATTCAATATATAAAATTAAATAATATTTATATATATTTAAAAATATATTAATTACATGATAATTAAATATTTCAAACCTCATTAAATTCAATCTTTCGCCTGTTTGCTTCATACTGGCTTAATCTCATTAAATTCAATCTTTCTCATCCTTGCTTCATACTTGCTTAATCTCATTAAATTAATCTTTCTCATCCTTGCTTCATACTTGCTTAATCAATGGTTAAAATAAAACTTCTCAGTCCTCAAGTTAAAATGAAACTATACTGATATACACTTAATACTGATATATTGAACATATAATTTCGATAACGAATCTTTACAAACCGTTGTGCACAGCAATAAGTCAGGAACTTGACATAAAGGAATTAGTCCGTTGTTAAAATGAAAGTATAGTTCAATGCTGATATATTGATTCTTGAACATATATTTCGATAAAAAATCTTTACAAAATATTGATATAGTGAACACATATTTCGATAACCAATCTTTACACAGTTCTAAAAGCAAAGTCAGGAATTTGACATAAAGGATATAGGAGTTGTGCACTACTTTTTAGGTTTAGACCTTTGGAATGCAAATGCACAAGTCAGGCATACAATAGAGAAATTGAAGAGTTTTCTTGTCTTGTATTACAAATCCAAACTTGAAATTGTATGATATATTTAATTCAAGTAAATATAACGTTATCTATACAAGGGGCTAATTAATTCACTGATTTGTCTTAGTGAATGATGGACTTGACGTATCCGTGCTTAGAACGTCATTGGAAAACTGCCACACATATCCACAAAGTGCATATGTAAACGTGTGCGGAAGCAAAAAAATAAAAGAGACGGTATCATCCAAAAGGAAAACAAAGAACCAAACATGAAACATGACACATGACATAAAAATGGCGTGGAGATGTGGTGAAATTATCTTTAGTAATGATTTTTTGTTCTAGAAAATGAGTTTTTAAAAATCGAAAATCTAGAAATTTAATTTGTATAGAATTGATAATTTAAGTATGTGATTTTAATAAGTTTTTATTATATTTTAGACTATTTAAATTTTTTTAATTGTAATTATTTAAAATAAAATGTTGTTTCAGAAGAAGGGTCAAAAAAAAGTTTTAGACTTTCCAATTTGATAGTAAGAGTGTTTCAATCTTGCTTTTTTTTAATGATAAAATTTAATTTAATACCACCAAAAATCCGTCTTACACCGAAAATCTTAAAACTCAAGAGCAGATTTTCAGATTTCCAGAAATTCATGCCTATAAAATTTCAGCAGGTGAAATTAATACCTCTTTCTCTTTAGAATAGGATTTCAAAAAAACATGATCATATTAAAAAAATATCTTTGCTTAAAAACCTAGGAGTAATGATTGTTTCCCTAGCACTGCAGTGCATGGGCTCCGATTCATTGAAAAGCGTAAAGATCGTAGTCCGTAAGGCATTTGGAAATCACGCCGATGGAGACGCTGGCAAGTTTTGCTCGCAAACAGAGCGTCAGCGACAACGCCACCGAGACCAGTGGCATTGAAGAAACTGACCATTCCGATGATCCCAATTTGCAATCGGTTTCTATTCAGGTTTAGATTTCTCTACTTTATAATTAATGAAAATAAAATACCGTAATAATTAATTAAATCGCGCTGCAATTGTGAAATCTTCCATTAGCCTGAATTTACAAACAATTTATCGTCATATTTAAAAAATCCGTATAAGTTGTGCTCTGTTTTTCAATTCAACGGAGTAGTCTGACTGTTAGATTACGCGTTTTTCAATTAGCGAAAACAAAAACGTTGTAATCACCAAGTTTATCACGCTGTACTGGTTGTATTACATCGACTTTCTTTGCATCGGATTATGTAGCAACATTGTTTTGTCAAGAAAGTACCGTTGTTATGGATTTAGTATCACATCAATTTCCATTTCCATTCCATTGCATTTTGTTGTAACAAAGTTCTGTTAAGAAAGTACTGTTGTTAATTTGATGCACACTAAATGAGGCCTTAGACTGGTCTGCTGATCATGTTTAGCTGCGATGTGAAATGTATTTTGCCGTCTGCAATTTGTATCTTTCTAATCTATTTTGTTATTTATTTGGATTTTTTTTAATCTTAAAAAAGTCGATTTTTATTTTTTTAAATGATATATCTAAAATTTATAAGAAAATTATCTTAATTAGAGAATGTATAACAGTATTAAATTTTTTTAAGAATTTCATTTTAAAATAAATTTTGATCTTAAAATTTTCTTTTAAATATTATATAAGTCAAGATTACATGATAAGAAAATATTACTATAAGTCAAAATTATATGATGATGATGGTTGTTAACGTCTACTGTATTTTTATTGTCAAATTTGTTTGATAACTCAGGGTTTTTATGTGAGATATGTTTATCATTATATGTTAGGTTTAATTTAAAATAATTAATCATTTATTAATTATGGGATAAATTTTTTGATATGTATAATTTATTAGTATAGATTTATTTTAAAATGTCTATTTAATTATATAATTCGAAATTATATATATTTTTATTTCCAACTTTGTTTAATAATGGAGAATGCAAAGTTTTTATGTGAGATATATTTATCATTATATTATATATTAAGTTTAATTTAAAATAACTAATTATTTATTAATTATAAAATAATGTTTTTGATATGTATAATTTATTAGTTTATATTTATATATATATATATATATATATATATATATATATATATATAGAAAACCAACATTATAAAACAAAATAAATTTATGTTAGAATAGACTTATAGTTTAGGTGTGTATATTTTAAGGAAATTTTTATTAGATTTTCTTATTTTATATGAAAAATATTTGTATAGAAAGTTGTTTATTTATCATTTAAAAAAGAAATATTAATTTGTTGAAACTCAACCAAATAACTTCAACTAAATTAGAATTAGACACCTCACAACTTACCATTTATTTAAAACCATTGAACTTTAAAGTATATTATTTATATAGAATCCATATATAACCAGATTTAAATCCATTGAGACCATTACAAGGTACCTAATGTTATTTCGGTTAACTTTAGCTTCATCTGGTCTATATATATATGAGAGATTAATAGATCAATTTTAATTTTAAATTTTTTAAATTTTTAGTTTTTTATCAATAATTTGATAATTTTTAGTTTTTTATCATTAATTTGATAAATCTAATTTATAGTCAATTCTTTTTATAGAGTGAAATTGTGAATTTCGGTTACACTTTTTGCTTTTTTTTGAGAAAAAAATTATCATTATTTTTTTCTGTTCTTAAATTTTTTGCAAGCCAAAACAATTTTTCTATTCAGAATTTTATTTTAGGATAAAAACAAAAGTTGTCACAAATTTTATTAGCTTTCTATTACTTAGCTTTTGGAATTTTTTTTATACACATTTGATATGTCAACTTAACATTTCTTTGAGTGTGTGTTCTTTAACAATCAAATGATTCATGAAAAGTCATGTTCAAACTGGTTTTTACGAAACCAATTGATGCATATCATAATTACTATATTTTTTTGAACTGGTCCAATATGAAAAAATTTCATATTTTGAATATGTTTCGGCTCACAAAATATTTCTCAAAATATTAGTTATAAACTAAAAATCTAAAAACTACCCATTACACATTATGGACCAATGTAATGCACCATAATTTTTTCAATTTTTTTTACAGTATATTTTGGAAGATACAAAATTTTGATTTCGCTGAATCATAATGACCTTCACAAATTGTTTGCACCCATTTTATTACAAAATTAATTAAAATTAGTAAAAATTTACGAAATTCCATAAAAGTTATATTTCTCAAAATAGATTGAATTCTACAAATGCTTGTCTTGGTTTCGAGAGTTAATTCATAAAGTTTCATGGAGTTTAATAATTATGAAGTTGAAGAAATGTGTTCAGAGCTGAGCTGTTGCGTAATTACATACGTGTTAGTTCGTTCGAACTTGTAAAAAAGTACCGAACTTGTAAAAAAGTTTGGCCGAATTGTTTTCTGTCCTGACTGCCCGTCAATTCTAGCAACATAAAAGTTCAGTTGAAGTTTTTACATAAGTTTGGCTGAAATTTTAATCGAATTTACGTTAGTCGGAAAATTCGATGAAGCCCCACTAAAAAAAATTTTTGTGGCTATATAAATAGCCTAAAATAGAATCATTATTTTCGCATAATTTCACACATTTCTTCATTCGAGCTGATTTTGCAAAGGAATTTTTTGGGCTTAATTTTCAAATGACTCTTTTTGGCTTAACATTAAAAGGATATTTTTTGGAGGTATATGATACATTTTTTGGAGGTATGTGATATTTCTTTATAGGCTTTTTGGGCTTAATTTTCAAAGGACATTTTTTGGACTTTTTTTGGGCTTCATTTTCAAAGGACTCTTTTTGGGCTTGATATTCAAAGGACATTTTTTGGAGGTATTTTTTGAAGTGATATTTTTTTAGAGGCTTTTTGGGCTTAATTTTCAAAGGAAATTTTTTTGGAGTTATTTTGTCTTTAGAGACATTTTTTTAAATTTTTTGGGCTTAATTTTCAAAGGACATTCTTTGGAGAAATTTTTTAAAATGACATTTTTTAAGAGGTTGGGCTTAATTTTCAATGGACATTTTTTGGAGGTATTTTTTAAAGTGATATTTTTTTAGAGTACATGTTTTGATTTGAAGTTAATCTTTTATAATGATTTTTTAAAATGAGTTTTTGTCTAACTTTTTTAATGAATTTTTTTTGTAGGACTTGGAAGGAAATATTCTTAGCTTCATTTCATTTTTAAAAGACATTTTTTTGGTAGATTTTTTAAAGTAAGTGTTCTGGGTTGAAGTATGTCTTTTGTGAAAAATGAATGAAAACACGATACAAAATATAAATAATGCTCTAAAGTCAATTAGAATATCTAGAAAGAAAAGCGATTCAGATGCACGTAGAGAAATACAAATGACGGTTGTTTCATCAAGTACTAGAGAGAATCACTTGGAAAAATCTATGGCGCGAGCATTAGGAACCTCATTAAAAAATTTGCACAAACATCAGAAATTTCGATTGAAAATAGATGTAAATGATGAACTCGCTTGTTGGATAGCTATTTGTAGACAACCATAAAATAATATACTTAGAGAAAATGTTAAGAAAATAATATATGAATATTAGATGAAAAATTCACATGTTTCACCAAAAGCAAGGGATGTGATGCCAAGAAGAATAGCACAAAATCAATATGAAGAACATCCAAAAAATTTCTTGTACACCAGTCAGATAGAGTTATTCAACCAGTTCAAAGAAGATAATCGTGAAATTGATGTCTCAATCAGTGCTTTTGTGCAACAAAAACCATGGTATGTAAAACCTATAACTGTACACCACACTTGTTGTTGTTGTTGTCTTGTGGAATTTCAGTTATATTATGACACATTCCTTAATTTTGGTAAAACATTTTGGAAAGATTGATTTCCTCCTTCCACTATCCATGATTTCATATCTCAAATTCTATGTGGAAGAGAAATCCATGAATTATTTTACTGAAAGAAATTTTTTGGTGGTAAAAGATGCGATGATTGTGGAAATTTAACTAAATTTTAAAAAAAATATCGTACTAATATAAATGATCAATGATTGTCAAATATGAAAGTGAAATGGAAGAGATATGAATATATCCATAGATCGATTCAAGTTTCAAGTAGTACTACAAGTTCTAAAAGAATTGATTTACAAGAAGAAGAATTTTTTGTGATGGGTTTTTTAAGAAATTTTGAGGTAGAAATTTATAAATACACCAAGCGTTCTCATAGAGCTCGATGGCAGGACTTGCAATTAAAAAATCCCTTGAACTTTTTCCACCAGGGATCATTTTGTCAATAGTTTATTTTGTAGAAAACTACACGTTTATTCCACAAAAAGAAATTCAAAGTGAATACTATCATTCTGACCAAGTCTCCATGCTCGTCGATATTATATATACATATGCTAAACAAAATGTGGATCATATAGAAAAAACCAGTGAAAATCGTCATGTTATTAAAGAATATCACTTTTATATCAGTGACGATCGTACCCATGATACGTATTTTTTACAACACTGTTTTGAAAATAGTAATGACTCCTTGAAAATTCGTGGAATAAAATTCAATGAACATTGGATATGTTCAGATGGATGCACATGTCAATTCAAATCTTCACAATCATTCTTTTGGTTGTGTCGTCTTCATATAAAAACCTGCATTAAACATTGTTTGAATTTCTTTGAGATTGGTCATGGAAAAGGAGAACATGACGGTGTAGGAGCATGTATTAACGAGCACTTCGAAGATATCAAATGGACCACTCTGCAAACTGACTTGTCTCAGCTGAAGAAGTTGTTCAATGGTGCATCACTACACTAAGCCATGAGACTAACCGATCAAGGGAAGTACAAAGATACATTTAATTTAATTTTTGTTTGATTTATAATTTTAAATAGTACATTTATCAAAATGATTATCTTTGATGATATTTTGATATTATATTTATATTCTTCTTTGAATTTTCCATATAGGTTTTTTTTGGCTCGAGGGGTCCTGACTCAGGTTCGGAGGTTAAGGTTTGCCATGACCTGCTTGCGGAGGCCAAAGTCTCACCCGAAATAGTATGTGAGGGTGCTGGAACTAGATTTCCACACCTTGAGAGAGAGCAGGTAAGTCAAGCAGGTATGCGTTACCAGCCTATCGAGTTCGTATTTAACAGATATATTCACAGGCTTATATAACAGAGCTACGATCAGGCATAGATCTAGTAATTATCTTCGCATTCACGTGCATAACACCAATATATTAGCACAACAAACTATAATCGCAGCAATTAACAGATCACAAATTCATATAACAGAAACATAGATACTTTCGCAGCTATCAAACAGATACTTTTGCAACTCAATCATTCACATCAATCATAAAGAAACAGATCCATATAACATCATATGTCCAACAGTATTTCGCATATATATTAATACCAAACTCCTCTTACAATCCCAAAATACCGCCTGCGCACTTGGCAAACAGGGTCCGCACACAGTAGGACTGAGGATCTCCGTGCACACAGCCAGCAGGAGCCCTTACCCAAACAACCCGACTACAGATCTAACAATTCATGCTTCGCATCAATCTCTATTCTTTCCTACCTAAGACTCAAAAAGGTTCATCTATTTATACTGATTTAGCCTACGCATCCAATGGTCCGCAAACCGTGGTTGGACGACTCTTGGTCTATCCTTGACCCGTTTCAATGCATCAAGGGATTTGACCCACCCCAAAACCCCTGTGTTAAACTAAATATTACCGAAGATATACAGAAATGGACAAAATTCGTAGCTTTAGGAGACCTTATTCCAACAGTTGTTTTGGTATATTGGGATCCAAGATGTATATAGATCGATTAGAGATGACGTTGGAACAATAAAAGGGACTCGAAAATTGCATTCAATTAAAAAAAAAAATTGTCCAGAAATGTGTTTGCATTGGATAAAAGAAAATATTCTTGTTTTTTTCATGTTTTCATAGACAACACAGAATTTAATGATGTTTGCAAAAAAAAAATGTATGTAAAATATTGGCAACATACAAAACTAAATAAAAAGGGGAAAATTTTTGTTACAAGCTTTGAAGAAATGCAATCAGAGTTGACTACAATATCATATGAAGGTGATCGAGTTTCTGATCTTGTTAGAGAAGGTAACATTTCAATTTCTTTCAAATGATATAGATCTAAAAATAGATAATAAAATCAAGTACACATGTTAATTTTAAATTTAATTTTTCATGTTAATTATGATCTAAATTTAAATACATGCGTTTGTTTTATTATGTAGGAGATGTTTTTGTTGTAGTTGCACCTACTATCAACAATGAAAATGTGAAGTATTATTTGTTGTGTTTCACTGAACGAAAGATGAAATTATTAGAAAACTATGAGGATAATGGGTTTACATATGACAGAGGGTCTATTATACTGAAAGGTTATTTTTTCCAACAAACTAATCAAAGTGGAGATTTTGTTTACTTTCAAGACTATGAAACTAATGTCATAAGTTGTCAATATAGTCACTTCATGTGTGCAACACACATGAAGTTGATAGAACTTCAATCAAAGAAAAAAACGAAAATTAAGAAATGGAAAATGTGAAAAACCGATCATGAACAGATCATTGAAGATGTCATTCCGTTGGAATTTTTTTTATTGAACTTCCCAACAATTTCTTCTCTTTGGATTCATCTGATAGAACTTCCAGAACTCAACTAAAAATTGAATGTCCTTATTATGTTATATGCACAAGTGTTTTCACATGTACATTGTTTTCGTACATGCACACGAGTAATTTATACACGTGTACACATACACATGTCTAGATTATCTGGTCTTAAACGACTTCATAAATTCTCTGATATAATTTTTCATAATGTCATTATTGGAAAATGTACATATCTGTGTATCTAACATAGTTGATATAATGCAAATTTGAAGTTGCACGATTTTGTTTTAGATGTGTCTATTAAGTAAATTATAATATTCATTCTTGAATTCAAAATGTGTGGTAGGTGTTATGAAATTTCTAGTTTACTATCAACTGAAAGTATCTTTTCTATGTACATTATTGAAAAATGTTTTGTACTAGATATATATGTTTTAATGCAATTTTAAAATTTTATGATTTTTTGACACATCTAATAACACCTAGGATTTTATGATTTTTTTTAGATATATACATCGATATGTATTGTACTTCAATCATTTTTACATATATTCAAACATGTACTTCAATCATTTTTATGTCAATATATTCGTGTGAAGTTTTTTGGTTTGTAACTTAGGCTAAACTATATTAAAAGCATGAGAAATTGAATGCATACAATGGGCAGAGATGGAAAGCAGTGCTTAGCCTATCCCTACTTTTGCAGTGTTGAAAATAAACCAAGTTTGGGGCTCCCTCAAAGGAGGAAACCAGCCCCTTAAGAGTGTCATCCATTCTTGTAATACAAAATATTTAGTGGCCCATATAAAAACAAAAGAGTTGAAGTATATCCTGAGGTAACAAAAAACATAAATTAACCTTGCTACTGAAGAATCATGGAGTTCATTCATCTTCGTATGTCGCCTGATCCTCTTCCTCTATCAGGCACTCGTATTCTCTAGCAATGGCTTCCTCCTCAGCTGTGCACATTCAAGGAGGCTTCAGAGGGTTTGCATGGACGATGGGAGTGACTAGGTACTCCACATCGTAATCTCTGGTCTAGACATCGTCCAAGTCCGTAATCCAAACACCTATCTCCTCCATCGTGGGCTCATAACATGGAATAGGGTTGGCTTTCCTAGGTAAAGGTTCCACAGATTGTAGAATAGTGGATCTCCTATAGCCTCTTCTACCCTTAGGCTTATCTAGAGGAAAAATAGTCTCCCCATGAATGTTATTAAATGCTTGAGGAGCCAACACCTCATGGATATCAAATGCAGAGCCCTCGGTGGTTTCCAATTGCTGGTCATGGCCACGGTAAGAGCGGCCTGAAAATGCACCCTAGTAGCTCGCTTTGATGGGTTTCTGACGCTGGCGTGGGGCCATGGTATGACTTATGACCTATACATTTTATGATTGTTTTTAGATATATACATCGATATGTATTGAACTTCAATCATTTTTCCATATATTCAAACATGTACTTCAATCATTTTTATGTGCATATATTCACGTGAACTTAAATATGTATTTAACCATCTATGAGTGTTTTAAATGACATGTATGATCATATGAAATAGATACTTAAATATCACCTAAATAATAGATGTACATCCTAAAATTATATGACATTCACACACATGTTCAAATGTGTAACATGTACCAATGTACATGTGTTAAATGTAATTTGAAATTTCCATCTAGATTCATTTTAGATTTAACAAATAAAATGACAACTTGATTTTTAAGAACAAAAAATTATATCACAACATCTGAGCACATGCCAAATGTAGTTCAACTATCCAAAATATACATATTTATGTGTAAATTGTAATTCAAAATTTCCATCTAGATTCATTTTATACTTTCAACTTCATTTTATATTTAACAAATATAGTGACAACTTGAATTTTAAAAACAAAACATTATATCACAACATGTGATCACATGCCAAATGTAGTTCAACTATCCAAAATATGCACATGTATACAAGGTTTGAAATTTGAAATTTCCATCTCGAGAGATTCATTTTATATTTAACATTTATAAAATGACAACTTGAATTTAAAAAAAAAAACATTGTATCACAACATGTGATCACATGCCAAATGTAGTTCAACCATCCAAAATATACACATTGTGAAAATATAATTTGAAATTTCAATTTAAAGATTCATTTTATATTTAACAAATAAAATGAAAAATTGAATTTAAAAAAAAAAACATTATCAACTATCCAAAATATACACATGTATACATGGTTTGTAAGAGAGATGCATTTTATATTTAACATTTATAAAATGACAACTTGAGTTTTAAAAACAAAACATTATATCACAACATGTGATCACATGCCAAATGTAGTTCAACTATTCAAAATACACACATGTATGTGTTTTGTAATTTGAAATTTCCATCTAGATTCATTTTATATTTAAAAAATAAAATGGCAGCTTGAGTTTTAAAAACAAAACAACTTGAGTTTTAAAAACAAAACATTATATATCACAACATGTGATCACATGCAAAATGTAACTATCCAAAATTTAAAATCATTCTTGATAAAAGTAATTGTAGTTTCAAAATATATCCAAACAATAAAATATGTCCAAAATTTGTATCCATGAACAATAAAAGTAAATATATATAGTTCAATGTATGGTGTTACAAGTATCAAGCTATATAGAAAAGTAAATAGTACTGCATAGATGAGACTACATATAAAAAAGAAAATTTAAGACTAGATCTATGAAATAAAATTTTTCACACATGTGCATCATCGATCTAATACATATAGATCTAATGTATCTTCCATCAAAGTCATGAGCCTTGTGTTGTCCTCTGAAGAATGGGGAACCTATACAAAATGTGTAAAACCATTAGAATTTAATGTTCTAAAATTGAATGAGAATATAGAATTTCATGTAAAAAAACAAAAAAAATCATGCAATACCTCATGTGGTTCCCTCTCCATCATCTTTTCTTGCTCATCTATTAAATCATCCTCCACAACAACATCTTTATTAATTCCTTTAATATATATATATATATATATATATATATATATATATATATATATATATATATTAAAAAAATTCAAATGAAAATGCATATAAACCAATTTTCAATAATATTAAAAAAAACTTAGAAAACTTGTTCAACTGGTGTGTATATTCCTATCTCCATCATACACTCCATCTCTAGAGTCCTTGGATAATGGAAATCATCTCCAAAAACCTAAAATTCAAAAATTTTAAAACTATAAAATAACTTAAGATCTAGATCTCATTTTATAATAAAAATTTTGAACTTCAGTTTATAACTTAAACATATAAGTGGAAAATTGAATACTTGTGATGGTGGATTGGGCACATCTCATGAGGGTGGCTCCAAAAGAAAAACAACAAAAACTTAAAATTCAAAAAATTTAAAATTGTAAAATAGCTCAAGATCTAAATCTCATTTTTAAATGAAACTTTGAACTACAATATATAACTTAACAAGATATTTAAGTGAAGCATTGTTCATATTTGTGATGGAGGATTTGGCACATCCCCTAAGGAAGAAGAAGGTACTTCCATCGCAAAAACATTGGACAGAATCAAAATATGTTAACATATATTACTTATATACATGTAGAAGTGTACCCAATTATGTATTTTAAAAATATGTCATCATGTTTCGATATATAATAATAAAATAAAATAATTTTACATCATCATGTTTACTTAAAAAAAACTAACATGTGCCAACATATCATCTTGATTGTGAGAACCATCTTGATTATGTGATTGATGGCAAAAACCATCCTGATTGTGTGAACCTGAGGCTTCAACCATGATATTAACATCTTTGTTCATAAGCGTGAGAACTGCAAATGGTGTTCACATATATGATACATTTTTGTTAGATTAATGTATACAAATAAACGTATGTATATATGTATTTATTACAAATTGTACATGTATTAAAATAATCACCCTAACCATTAACACATACCGATCCCATGCTCTCTTTCCCATGAATAATTAGGTCCTTCCAACCATTGCGACAATTCTTTGCATAGGTTCTGAGATATTCAACACTCATGTTGTCTATCTTATCATCTGTTGTCATTTCTTCCATAAAATTCATGAAAAATTCCTCCAAATCTTCCTTAGTCACAAAATATTGGGATTTAATGCTTGACATTTTTAAAAAAAATTTATGTACTGGTTTCCTTTTTAAAGGACGAAAATAAGATAAAAAATTATTTAAACCTATAATACAAACATTGAGTGCTTAAGAAACCAAAATAATACAATTATTATAATTATGGAAATAAATAAATATTAAGTGTGAGAGGCAAGAAATAAATGAGGCCATTTTCACACTCAAGGGTGTCTTACACTTACAAGTTTGAGTAATGCAAGAGGATGTCTCTAATAAATACCAAAAATGAGTTGGATGTATTAATAACATGATAATAGAAACATATGAGATGAAAGAAACTTATATTTATAACAATAATAATAAAATCTCTAATCTAGGAATTATGTGACTAATTAAATCATTAAATTCTTATTATATTAAGGAATTATTTTTACAAATATAACATATAATTCAAGCATATACATGTCAAATAGTTCATGTGCATAGAGTGAAATATCTAATTAATATATTGGGGTTAGGTACATTGAACCATGATTATCAACATCGAATCTTTGTCTTGTTATTAGTCAATCTCAATCACATGATTTCCATCTCTATCCTACATTTTTTATTGTCCTTGATTGTATTTAGAAATTGTTGTTTCTCCAACAAATAAACCATATCCACATGGGATGGATAGACATCCCCATTCCTAGGTATCATGTGCTTAATTAAATCTTGTTATAATGTGAAATTTGTTATCTTTTTTTTGTATGCTAACAATTATGGGGAATTTGAACATGTGACCCATTGCAAAGAATTCTTTAACAGTGCACTCCAAATCACCATAAATTATGACATTGAAGATACTTTGTGTATTTATTTCTTTTTTTTTATTTGCAATTCTAAAAATCAAATTTGAGCTAATTTTATATGCTTTATTTTTAAAAATAATTTTACCAAATTTGAAAAATGTTTTAGTCAAAAAAAAATCTAACTTATTATATAAATTATATAAAAAGCTTAAAATTTTAAATATTTTTACAAATTAATAGAATTTGACCAGATTTATATATTTTGAGATAATATAAATATTTTATAGTGGGATGCTATGGTCGAAAAGTACTATTAATGATGAATGATGCATCCGAATATGTGTGGAGCCTATTATAAACTAATGATTGATTCTAGATTTTTATTAAGATTAAATATAAATGAATAACTCTGATTATCATCTATACTTCTATTCAAATAATCATATCTTAAACATTCATTTTGATTATGATGTATACTATGTTTTTTAAATATTAACGATATTCAAAGTTGTGTTTGATAAATAAATATTATCTGATCGCCTTTATCTTGTATGTCGATCACTGATCTTTACAAGCAGTTCTAAAAAGCTTATTGCAAGGTGAGTCACGAATTTAACAGAAAGACTATAGGGCTTGTGCACTTCTTTTTAGGTTTAGACCTTTCGAAATGCAAAGGCAGTGAGAAGACAATCGAAATTTTGATAAAAAAAACTCTTATATTACAAACCACTCGTATGATTCTAATTTTGAAATTGTATGTTAAGTTAATTCATTCAATACATTAAATAAAACCTTAAATAAAAACATGAAAGTAATGATTGTTTTCCGACCTATTGTCCTACATGATTCTAATTCATTATATAAATAAAATATTTTAATCATGTCCACGAGGTCAAATAGCTTATGTAACTAATGGAACCCACCTGTAGACTAAATAAACTACGGAACCCACCAGAAACACAAAAAATAAAGAAAAAAGAGAGCAAAGCCTACGGAACCCACCAGTAACCCAAAAAAGAAAGAAAAAAGAGAACAAAGCCTACGGAACCCACCAGGAACCCAAAAAAGAAAGAAAAAAGAAAGCAAATTACAGGACCCAAAACACCATGAAAGATTGTAGTACAGAAATTATATTACATCGCGGAAGTGAAACGAAATTAAATAGCTTATCTTGAAAAGCGGATGCAGAGATGATCTTCAAATTGGTGGAGGTACCACCGGAATCGCATTCGGGTAATAATGGAAATACTGGCCCTTTGATTCGGGCCAGTAAATGAGGGCGATGGAGACGCTGGCAAGTCTTGCAGCTCGCCAAAAGGACGCCCACGACAACATCGACGAGACATTTAGCTGTGAAGCTGAGCATTCCTGAGCATCACAATCGGTTTCTAATCACGTTTAGATTTCTCTAATTTTTAAATAATGAAAATAAAATACTGTAATAATTAATTATATTGCGCTGTAATTAGGAAATATTCCATTAGCCCGAATTTAGAGCAAGTTATACTCATAATTACAAATTCCACATAATTAGTTCTTGTCTCTTTTTCAATCCAATTGAGTAGCCTGATTGTTAGTCTACCTGTTTTTCAATTAGTGAACACAAAGGCGTTGTAATCACCAAGTTTATCCGGCGGTGGTTGTGGTTCTGGAGTTAGCATTACATCAATTTCCATTGCAGGTTGCAGTAACATTTTTTTCTAATGAAAGCATGTTTGTTTGATGCCACACAAAATGAGGGCGGTTTGCATACCCAATTTAGCGCGATGTGTTTTTGCCTTGCAAATCTTTTTTCCCGTTTTAACTTTTGCAATGTCTTTTGCTATTCTATGTGGGATAACTATATAGTTTAGGGTTAGATGTATGTTTATTTTCAAATTTATAAACAGTGGAGGGTGGGACGTTCGTGGGATATAATTATTATATGTATTAGGTTTAATTTTAAATTAATTACATTGTAAGCCATGGTATATGTTGGAATTGCGACTGAGGAATTTTGATTTAGTTTAATGTAAAATTAATTACATTGTAAAATTTGGTATATTAAAATTGGGCTTGAAGAATTTTGCTTATATAAATAAGTGAACCGGATTTAATTTATAAAGTTATAAAGAAATATAAATATATGAAGAATAATTGAAAAAGTCTTCAATCAATAAAAAATAACAAAATTTAGTTTAAAAATGATAACCAAATTTAATTTAAAAATAATTTATTTCGCTGATAATTACCCCCACCAACTAAACTCTTATATTGACACCTCATGGCCAGTGTCGCGATGTGAACACGTTTAGATGAAAATTCGTTGCCCTATGGTTCGGTTCTGTCAAATACCAATACCCACAACAATATATTAATTTGGAACATACAGAGCACTAATTTAAGCGTTCTTTGTTGTCAATATTTTTTAATTTATTTATTTCAAAACAGCCCATAATATTACCATTTGATGTGTAATCCAGAAGATGCCAGTAACATGGTAGCGAACTTTATCTGGAAAACCGGAGAGATTGCCAATAAAAAATCGACGGCGCCCTTCTTTGGTGTGTAACAACTAAGTGGTAGTTTAAAAAAGCAATAGAATAGAATAACCTAGAATTCTGCAAAGATTTTTTAAACAATTGATAAAGGTTTATTATAATCTTGTTTATAGTGGTTAAACTTTAGTATTTTGGGTGCTTTAAAGATTTCTGATAGTGCTGAATCCATCACCGCTATAAAATATGCAATTCAAATACTCCAACTATCTGATTTCTTATATTTTTTTTACAAAAAACTGTCGTCCAAACTATTCCATATGCTAAATAGACAATTCCTAACAATTAATTCTATCAAGATCTTGTTGTTTCTTCCCTGTAATGACATCCTTTGATGAACACAGTTGTCATAAATAATAATTGGTAGCCACTTAATAAACACTAAAGTAATAAGTACTTCGAATTACATTATGATATATATTGGAATTGGAAAACAAAAACCAATACACATTAAATTAACTAATTGAGTTAATTTATGAGTTATTTTATTAATTTTTTTAAAATAAATATTAAATAAAATTTAAATTTAAATTCTAAAATATTATTATATATTTAAATAAATTAAAATCTAGAATATATAAATTACATTTATTAATATAATTGTGCTAATTAATATATATATATATATATATATATATATATATATATATATATATATATATATATATATATATATATATATATATAATTTATTAAATTCAAAAATTAATTAAATATATATATATATATATATATATATATAATATTTTAACAGATGATTATTCATATAGATATATATATGTTTAACCTATTGAACTTCAACGTAAGGCCATATCTCACAAGACTAAACCCATTGGAGTCCGTGGCCGTTACCATTTTTATTGTGCAGTCGTAGGGTCACGCTCCATCAACATATTCTAACAAAGAGGGCAAACCTTGGTAGATTAATTTTATTTATTTATTCTAGTTTTTACTTTCTAAGCATTAATGTGATACACCTCATTCAGAATAGGTTCATATTATTATTTTTTCTAAATATTATGTTGGTTATCTTATGGGACATTTTATACGAGGGTTAAACACATAAGTTACACATGTTTCTTAGGTTGTAACTTTTTATCTTATTTTTTTATAATGTAGCTAGTTATTAATGTTAAAATGGTTTGTTAATAAAAAGTTGATTATTTTTATGTAATGTGTGTATTTAAATCCTCTAACACTTTCGTAGAAATACAATTGAAAATTTTATAATACTATTTCATAATCTTATATTTGTTACAATTATTCCCTATGCCATATTCATAATTGTGATATAACCACTCCAATAGCATATACGATAGTATTTTTATTATATGCCTTTTTCTTACTTCTAACATAATTTTTTAACACTTTGTGGAGAAGTAATATGTGAATGGATTGAGAGTGGCAAAGGAGATTTTCATAAATAAAAAAACATAGATATCTCTAATGAAAAGTTAATTAAAAAGGGAAAAAACCTAAATTATGAATTATTATATATATATATATATATATATATATATATATATATACTTTTAACAAATAGTTATTTAATTACTAACTATAATTACAAGTAACTTAAAATCTTATACTGAAATTATGTTTAATCTATTGAATTTCAATCTAAAGCTATATTTCACAAGACTAAATCCATTAGTCTGTGGCACTTACTATTTTTACACCATAAGGCGTTCTTACTTGAAAACAACTCTTCTAGTTGCCACTTTGTCCATGTTTGAGTCATTGGATCAATTGTTAGACAATTGAAATGTTTTAGGCCATTCGATTCACAAGTAAATAGTTTTTTATATGTTTTTTATAGTGTTAGTTTTTTTTTTCTTTTTAATAAGTTAGATTGAATTTAAGGTTTGGTGACTTTTAAGTTAAAATGTTGTTATTAAAAATTTGTTAAATTTTAACCTCATTTAAACATTTTGACTATGTCAAATTACACAAAAATAAAAATATAAGTAAATTAAATAAAAATATTGACATAATGTAATGAACATTTTAACTAGGTCAAATACAATAAAAAATAAAAACAATAAAATAAAATAATAATAAATTATAAAAACAACCCATGGTATTCATGTGGAATGTAGTTTATTTAAAATCAAGATGGTCCAGATCAATCTTAACTCTGGATATATGTTACCATTATTATCTATGTCATATTGATAATTGTGATATAACCGCTATATACGACCATAATATTTTTACTCTAAATTAATATGCCTTATTCTTATTTAGAGCATTTTTTTTTTAACACTTAGAAGTAACATGTGAATGGATTGAGAGTGGCAAAGGAGATTTACATAAATAAAAAAATATAAATATTTTTAATGATAATATAATAAAAAGAAAAAAGGTAAATTATAAATTACTAAAAATAAAAAGTAAAAACAAGAGGAAGACATTGTTGTTAATAAAAAATACATAAAGTAACACAACAAGACCTAAATGATGATATGTAAACCTAAATAAATAAAAAGATGTTTTATGGATAGACTAATACGTGGAAGGAAACACATATAACAAGTTGGATTAGTATGAGAGAAAGAGTTAATATTTTTGTTTGCAAAAATATTTTTAAAATAAATAAGTGTAAATTTAGGTACGCATATTGTAATTATGTAGCAATATAAAGAGGAAAATATATTATGTTTTCTCTTCTTGACCTACAAGGGATTTAATGTTCAATCTCATGGTTTACATTATACTTTATAAAATTACAATCGCTAATTCTGTTTCTCCCATGGGTTGAAGAGAACACATGAGGTTGAAATCATCTAGATTACACAAAAATGTACTAGGAATATAAGGATGATAGAAAGTGTGCATGGTGAACACATGTGATAAAGAGTGTGTCAGGGATGATTAAAGATTGTAGTTGAAAATAAAGTGATAGAAATCGATTTGAAGTTTCAAATGCACTTCTACAATACAATACCATAATATTTTTATTAGGGTCTCATGGTAGCGTGATTTCATTTTAGTTTATGTTTTTTGTACTACTCTTTCCAATGAAATCAGGGGAGTGAGAATTTGTGTCACAACACCATATATTTATGTCATATATATTGGCATGCACCATAGTTGATATTTCTTCTACATCATCCTATGCATCCCAAATATAAATCTGTGATAATTTTGTATCGTGGTGTGAATGTGCATCGTGTGTCCTGAAAGATGATCCAAAATTATTACTAAAGTACTTTTTTACATTAATTTGAATTATTCTATACAATTTCTCAAATTTCCCGCAATTTTGTTAAAAATTGACTTAATATCTTTAAATAAGCGAATCTAAATAACCGAAATTGATAATACAACAAATACTCAACAAATTGATAATGGATCTCACTCTCATGAGATACATCTTTGGGTCCACTTTAAAAGAAGAATTGATCCACTAAAAATGATGTAATAAGTTAAGCTCTACATAAGTTCCATGTTAACCCCAATACCCCTTATTAAGCCCTAGATATTGACTGATTACATTTCTATTAGTATATTGTTATGTATCGTAGAACCTATCATGTCCTCATTTAATTATAATTGTCCCCTTTGTTATATATATACTAGGGATATTTAGTCTTAGAATTAGTAAATATTGTCTTCTACAATGTATTCATTGTAAAAGAAGGCTTTCCCTTTGAAGATGACTATAATTATCAATTTCTTATGATTTTGAAGGTAGGATGTCCAAAAAAATTGGTATTAAAGCTCATGATCCTAGGGTTTTACCCTGGAATTTTTTGTTTTAACATTTCTCTCATAGGTTTCAAATGGTGAAACTGAGAGAATATTTAGAATAAATATTTGGTAATATTTGGTTCAAATTTTAAATCTTGATTATCTATATTTATATATATATTTTTAAATCAATCCTAAATAGGCTAGTTCAAAATTTTCACTATGGTTTTTTTTGGTAGGTTTTGTATTATGAAACTCGAACCACATTGAGAATAAATCTTAGTAAACATGAAACTATTTTTTTTTTTTGTATTAAGCTATGAAACTAATTAATCATGAATACATAGAATTCTACTTGGTCAGATTTTTATGTTCTTATTCAACTAAAATTAAAAAAACATAATACTATGGACACTATGATAACTATTTATAGGCTTCATGAATATTTCACTTAGTTTTGATACCATATGTAATGAACTGGAATCAAAACATAAAAAATATTTATATTAATCAATATTTTTAATAATCAATACAAAGTATTCAATTGATTAACATATAATTTATGAAAAATGCGAGGAGAAGACTAACCTGTAAAGGGACAATAAAATTTATTGATGATTTCAAAGTTATAATACAAATTTTTGGGGATGACTCTCCACCCAACCATAGGCTCACATGCATAGATTATTTCTATATTTTCCCACCCCCACTCTGTAGAAATAA
>JAXQQM020078581.1:0-16409 GCA_034641835.2 Pinus albicaulis | reverse complement strand
CCATACAAAGATTTGTTTTCTTTTGATTCCAGTAAAGTTAAATGCTTAGGTTTAACCAAGGATTTGTGTGTAACACTAGTTCAATACCTCGGTAAGAGTATATTAATGGACATTGTAGTAGCTGATATCCCACCAAAATATGGTATGTTACTTTCTCGCTCATGGGGAGCAAAGTTGCAGGGATCTCTACAATTGGACGTGTCTTATGCTACTATATCAGTGTTTGGCCAACCTAAAAATTTATATAGGGAAACGTTAATGAAGTACATGGTCAGTAGTGCTGAAATATCTATAAACTACCCAATTTACTCTACACCAACTGACCTTGATTATTTTATCCTATGTAACTCTGAAAAAAATGAAATCCAAACTGAACTAGTAGATAAATAGAGAGCACCAAAAGAGAGCACCAAACAATGATAACATTTTTCATGAATTTCAATGGCATTTAGACTTTGATGGTTCAGTGAATAAGTTAGGAGCAGGAGCAGGAGTCTGGATGTCAAATATGGAGAACAATCATTATGAAGGTCATGCTTTCAGGCTAAATTTCAAATGTACAAACAATATGGCTGAGTATGAAGCCCTCATCCTAGGACTCCAAATCATTAGAAACTTAAAAGGAAAAAGAATTTTAATCATGGGAGATTCAGATTTGATCATAAAACAAGTAAATGGAGTTGATTCTGTTTACAATCCCATACTAAGCAGATATAAAGACACTGTCATAGATTTAATTTATGATTTATTGGAATGCAAGTTCGCTGTTATACCTAGAAAGAAAAATATACAAGCTCATTGTCTTGCAACTTTTGCTAGTACATGCAATTTACCATTTCAACCTAATAAAAGATATATTTCTAAAGTCAAACATAGGCCAATAATTCCAGATAATCTTAAGTATTGGAAAAAAATTTCTTAGGATGAACATATTTACAAGTTTATGAACAATGAAGGAGAATTTCAGAATTGTATTATAGATACAGATTGTACAATAAATCATGATTTGTATTGTGAAATAGATTTAAATAACTTAGATGTAAATACAATAAATTTTGATAAACCTACTAGATTTAGTCAAGTTGACATAGATAGCTTAGAGAAAGTAGAGATTGAAGAAATTATTAAAGATGAATCAAACATATTGAATCTTAATGATAATTTTTTACCTAAAGGTTTAACCCCCTTAGAGGATATTTTTGACTCCAATGATGTAGCTAGAAAACCAAAAATGGAGCCAGTAAGATCTGACATAGAAGAATGTAACATTGGTATAGAGTCAAAACCAAAGATAATCAAACTGTCCAAAATTTTACCTCAACAAGAAAAGGATAAATATATTGATATTTTAAAGGAATATCAAGATGTGTTTGTTTGGAGTTATGAAGATTTAAAATCTTATGATACAAACATAAGCCAACATAAAATTTCAATAAAAGAAGATCAAAAGCCATTCAAACAAAAGTTAAGAAGGTTTAACCCTGTGTTATTACCTTTTATTAAAAAAGAAGTTAAAAGAATGTATGATGCCTAGATTATTGCACCAATCATATATTCTGATTGGGTTTCAAACCTAGTCCCAACAAGAAAGAAAATAGGAGAAATTACATTGTGTGTTGACTTTAGAAATCTTAAAAAAGTATCCTTAAAGGATAATTACCCTTTACCTAAAATGGACCACATATTACAAAGGGTAGTAGGTTCTTCAAGGATTTCATTGTTAGATGGTTTTTCAGGATACAAACAGATCCTAGTTCAAGAAGAAGACCAAGCCAAAACAACATTTACTACTCCTTGGGGCATTTTTATGTATTTAAAAATGCCTTTTGGTCTAATAAATGCAGGAGCAACCTTTCAAAGGGCTATGGACATATATTTTTCAAAGGCAATACATGAGTTATTAGTAATTTACGTAGATGATATTATTGTGTTTTCCAAAATAGATAATAAACACTTGGATCATTTGAGACAAGTTTTTATTAAGTGTAGGAAATATGACATCTATTTAAATCCTAATAAAAGTATATTTGGATTAGAAGAGGGTAAGTTACTTGGACATATAATCTCAAAAGAAGGAATTAGGATAGATCCTGCTAGGATATAAGCAATTCTGAACATCAACCCACTAAGAAACATCAAATAATTACAAGCCTTTTTAGGTAAGATAATTTTTTAAAGAAGATTCATATCTAATTTAGCTGAGATAATTAGATAATTGAATAACATGCTAAAAAATTATTCAGTTCTTAGATGGACTGTTGAGGCTAAACAATCATTTGAATCTATCAAACAAGCCTTAACGAAAACTCTAGTCCTAATAAGTATTGATTTTAAGAAAAAATTCATGATTTTTTCATTTGCTTCAGAAAACACCATTGCTGCAGTTTTACTGTAGAAAAATGATTATCGATTTGAAAAAACCATAGATTTTTTTAGTAAGGATCTTAGAGATGCCCCTTTGAAGTACAAAATTATGGAAAAATAAGCCCTAGCCTTGGTTAAGGCCATTAAAGACTTTAGAGTTTATATTCTCTACTCACACATTATTGCCTATGTCCCAAATTTTGTAGTTAAAGACATTCTTACTCAGGATGGTCCTGATGGAAGAAGAGGTAAGTGGATTGCCACTATCTTGGAATATGACATAGAGATAAAAGCCACCAAGCTCATTAAAGGTCAAAGATTAGCTAGAATTATAGTTGAATCCAATTGTAATGCCCTAGATATAAATTTTATTGCTCAAGTAGATGATCAGGAAGAGATGGCGACTCCATCGATCAGTGAAGACTTTTCACACTCACCTTGGTATACAGATATCATATTTGTACTCCAAAACTTACAAGCTCCTCCTGGATTGTCAAGAACCACAGCTAGATTTTTAAAACTTAAAGCAGTAAGATTTTGTATCTTAGATAATGTACTATTTTGGAGAGATCATAGTGGGATTTTACTAAATTGTTTACTAAAGGAAGAAGCTGACAAAATACTTGAATAATTTCATGCAGGTGACTGTGGAGGAAATTTATACTGGAAAAATACTGCTGACAAGATCCTGAGAGCTGGTTTTTACTGGCTACCTTGTTTGCTGATGTCAAAAAATATGTCACTTCATGTAATAAGTACCAAATTTTTTAGGGTAAGAAGAAATTATTACCCCTCCCTTTAAAGCTTATTTCAACTGAAATTCCATTTCAACAATGGGGTTTAGACTTCATTAGTGAAATTCACCCCCCCCTCTTCAGGCTAACATAAGTGGATTTTGACAGCTACTGATTATTTTACCAAGTGGATTGAAGCCATACCCTCCAGACAATCCACATATACTGTCATTATTTCCTTCCTAGAAAACAACATACTTTCAAGATTTGGATGCCCTTAAAAGATAATTACTGACAATGTAGCAGCATTCAAATCCAATAAAATGATTGACTTTGCCACAAATACCATATTACCCTAGGCCACTCTACTTCTTATTACCCCCAAGGTAATGGCCTAGCTGAATCCTCAAACAAAAGCCTTGTAAATATCATCAAAAAATTACTTGAAGACAATAAAAAGACTTGGAATAAGAAGTTAGTCAATGCCTTATGGGCAGATAGACTTACTAGTAAAAAATCCATTGGTACTTCACCTTACCAACTAGTTCACGGAATGGATGTTGTTTTTCCTTCCTCCCTAGGTGTACCAGTGATGAAAACTATCCAAGAATTACAGGTTGGAACAAATGACATCCAAAGAAGGATAAATCAAACTATTCACTTGCAACAAATAAGGGAATAAGTTTATATCAAATCTCAAGTCATTCAAGATAATATCAAGAAAATCTATGATAAAAGGACTAAATAGGATGATTTTTACATAGGATATAAAGTGTTAAAATGGGATTCTAGAAGAGAATACAATGGAAAACATGGAAAATTTGATTTTCTATGGAAAGGACCTTATGTAATTTATGGATATAGAGGTAATAATGCTTTCTTTCTGAAAGAATTGGATGGAACAGATCTGCAAGAAGGACCAGTTAATGGCAGAATTCTGAAGCACTACTACTCACCTGAGTTAACCAATAGTTAGTTTTTATTCACTTTGATCATTCTACATATACATTGCAAAGTTTAGATTAGATTGGATGTTTCCTTAGCAAAGTTGAAGCCCCAAGAGAAGGGCCTAAGCTTTGAAAAGTAAATATCATAAATATGAATAAGTTGTAGATATCAGAAGACATTTATAGGATCATCACAATCAAATTTCAAAGGCTACTAGTCTCAGAGTTCTTGATATTTCACCAGGAAATGTCATTCCCATGTGGAGCCACTGTTAGGGTCCTATAATAATAGGTTTCATAAAATTTTGAATTGACTTTGATAGTCTTGTAAATATGTAAATACCTTGCTTTCTGCAAGTTGTTTTCCCATATTTTGAAAAAATGAAAAATATAAAAAATCAAAAAGAGGGTAAAAAGTCCTAAAAGATAGATCAAAGGACTTAGAAAAATATATACCCCGAAAGAAAGAATTAAATAATACTTGAAAGTGAACAAGTCCAAATGCCACTACTTTTAATTTCTACTGCAAGAATAATGATTATGTGCAGAGTGTCAATAAATGCCATAATCCATGATTAGTTAAATAGTTTAATCTTAACTTTTCATTTTTTAAATTTCATGTTTTAGATAGAGAATAAACATTTGTCAAACAGTTTAAACTTGAAAAATTAGTAGATAGGTAGAGAATAATGAGGATCTCAACCATTTAATCTAAGCCCTCGGATGAAATAAGGTAGATCTAGATAGTTTTATGCTTTGAAAGAAAATGTTTTAAGGTTGCAAGCCTAAATGCAGCTTCAAAATGAATAAAAAATGTTAGAAATAAAAGTTGGGTAGGTAGAAAGTAGTGGAGAAATCATGTAAATAATACATCATTAGGAAAAATCACTAATTTCCCCCCCCCCATGAGTATTCAATATTCCAAGCTATCATTCAAATAGGATCAGAGAATTTCTATGACTTTTGTTGGGATAAGACCCAAGGCTCGATGACTAGTTAGTTAAAAATATTGAGTTCTTATGTTAAATCCTCTTTTATCATCATTTACCCTTGATTCATACATTGAAACCCATTTTTTCCTGAGTAAAAACACATTCTTACTTAGTAAAATTGTAATCCCTAAATGTTTAACTTCATCCCCTCAAAAGCATTCATAAAACCCCTCAAAATTACATTTATCCTAAGTATTAGTGAAATAAATATAAAGATGAGCTATGTTTGATTTTATACTATACTTAGAGATAATGTGTATTTTGTTTTACACTACCCTTTCATATTAACCTTTAACATATTTTATTAAATCCCTAAGAAATACCCTCCCTTATTTATTAATTTCATTATATCTAAATACCCCCAAAAAACCCACTATTATAAACTTTTGACCAAATTCTATTATCCCATGTGTGTAAATAAAAAAAAACCCAAATTATAAAGCCCTTTGGTCTAAAATATTATCATTATTGTATGTATCTCGCCCCTATAGTTTTTAAACTATCGAAAAAGGTTTAAAAACTATATAATACAATATAACAACTGCACTCGCATATTTTAAACATTTTACAAATGTTTTAAAATAAAACATTTCAAACCCGCCTATACCATCATTAAAACATGTCATATATGTTTTATATCATTTACCCCTTGGCCATATTATAAAGGTTTAAAAATATTATAGCCCCCGCCACATATTAACCCTTCCGTTGCATATAGTTAGACTCGGTCCCACCTTTCCACTCCAATGCAACTCTCGACACGATCGCGACTATTCGCTTTAAACTTCTTGATCCAACGGTTGACGTCTAATATCGCGTGAAAAACATGCTCGACCATCCGACAACCAAAGTCACGTGAAATGGGCGGTTTCCCATCGACCCCTCCCCTCCACGTGGCCTTTCCTAATTGGATCGCGTGTGTTTTGTTTGAAACCACTTACCACTTGTTAGCCATGCGATAATTGCCGATTTTAGTCCATTCAAAACTCCGAAACCGCTTCCTGCTAGACAAGACCTGCACTCAATGCAGATTCAGACATTTTAATAAAACCTTTGGCAAATGTGTTAATTCATTTCTTTTGCGCATTTAACCATTTTTTTACTTCCCCGACTGTATAAACCTACTAAAGCCCCTAGTTGTCATTTTAACGCCCAAAGCCTCCTAAATTCACAAAAAGAAACCCGTGAAGATAGTTGAGGAGCTACACCTGCTCTAGTTCAACCGCTGAAAGCCATCAGTTCGACCAGAGATTGAAGAAACCCTTTTAAATTTGATACCTTCATTTAAACAGGTATTCTTCTGAGTTTTAAACCTACAACCAAATTTAAAAGCCTTTTAAGAAAGAGAAGTATTCTAAAATTAAGAAATTGCTTAAATCCAGCTGTCAAAAATTCCCAGAAATAGGCCAAACTCTAGAAAAATTTTCCCAGAAACCCTAGTGTCTGTTGCGTGATATTTTCAAGGAAATTTATCAGTTTTCATAATTTAATGATCAATTTCAAGCTCTAAAAGGCCATAAATCCTCTTTAGGTTCCCTAATATTCTATAAATCCTTTTTCAACAGATTTTTAGCCCATTTTTCAGTCAAAAAACTTAGAAAACCCCTGTTTTCTGTTTTATACCAGTTTTTAAAGCCTTAGAACTTATTTGAGAAACCTAATTGAGCATAAAATACAAAAGGAGACTCTATTTAGCTAAATTTTCCCAATCAAGCCTCTGTTATAGTAAAATTTCCTTTGCAAATAGTTTAAACTTGTAGAAGCCAATCAAGATGCCTAAAATACAGAGTGTAAACAAGCCTGAAGGTTCTAAAACTCCTAAACCTACTCCTGCCATGAATCCAGATACTGCAATTGTAGTCAACCCATTACAACCCCCAGTTGTTGATATTGAGCATATTCCCCTAGCTGATATTGACTACAAAATAGCTGATCCTATAGTTGAATTCAATCTGTTAGATATCCACAAATAGTGTTTTGAAAAATCTTTAGATGATCATGAAGAAGTTCATATTTGGGAATCCAATTTACCCAAATATGTAGTCCCTCTGACTCACCCTTGTCAAGAAATTATCGGATTATGTCACCGATACTATATTCCTGAACAAAGAGCTATTGTGAATGCAAATAAAGAGGTCCTATTTACCATCACTGCAGAGTCAATAAACCAAATGTTGCAGCTTCAACCAGATCCCCAAGTAGTCCCTTTGTCTATTGAAGCCCTCACTAAGCTATACATTGGCTTAGAATTTCCTAAAAGGTTTATGATTTTTCAGACATTTATGGCCCCGCATGTTGAAATTACCAAGTTAAACCATCCATATTCAACTGCAAAGTTCCCTGAAGGTTCAAGGCATGTAATCTCCATGCTTTCCTTCATACTTGGGTATTTCACTGTTGAGCACACTGATGAGTCTATCTTGCGTTTTTTGTCCACATTTTCTCCAGGTAAACCACCTTCAGCTATATTTGACTATGATGGTTTCATTGTTGTTAATATTTACTATCAATTGACTAATTTACAGCTAGAAGGAGTATTTAGATATACCTCCTATATTTTCCACTTGTTTCTTTTCTTCCAATCAGAGAGCTTTCCAATTTCACTTCAAAATATGGATATAGAAGGAAAACCTCTATCAGTTATCTTTGGACATCTATACTCAGAAAATAAGGCACATAATTCAATTATTCAGAGTTTGCAGAGTTGTTTTTACATCCATTGATCACCATCTTGACAAAAATAGAGCAACCTAGAATTAGTGAGGAAATGAAGAAAATATTGCAGCTATAAGAGCAGAGAAAAGTGGGTGATTGGTATTTATATGAGAAATTTATTGAAATCAGAGTTTTTGGGTCTAACTTGTTGCATTACAAGTTACCCAAGCATCCATCAATGAGGATCTCTACCTTGGAGTACATAAGGCAGATCCTAAACTCAGATTCAAGTAATTTCATGGCAGCCAAAAAGAAGACCCAGTTTAGACTCAAAAATCAAATTGGGCATTTCACATGCAATCACAGAGATGCAGAAAAGGAAGCAACAATTCAATTACTGGAATATAAATTAGAAGAAATCTTCCCATGGAATTATGATCCACAAGGGATCTTAAGTAAACTAAGGGTAAAATTTGATTTGACACCTTTTATCCATGAATCAAAGCCAGAAATAGAGAAATTTGCTAATCAAATTGAGTGGGTTGAAAAAACTTTAATAGAGGCAATAAACCAAAGGAATACTAGTCACACTTTGGAAATTGCCAAACAACCAGAGACATCCACTAAGAGAATTAGAGAAGAAGGAGCTTATACTGCAGAGACTACAACAGAAATAAAGTTTAAGATAATTTACAACAAGAGGCCAAAACTGGATACAAAAAATAAAGGTAAAGTAACAATAGATGTTGAAGAAACACAACCCTTGAATACCAACACTGATTTACCAGAGACCAATGTAGTTACTATAATCATCAATGAACCAAACCAAAATGAAGAACAACTAAATAATGAAGATGCTCAGTTAATGGAAAAGCAGAAAAGTATGGAGGCTTCTTCCTCACATTCAGCTGAGAAAATGGATTTAGATATTAAGGAAAAATACAAGCAAATCAAATTGAAGAATGAGGAAATAAAAAATGAAATATATTTTTAGTTTTTGAAGCAAAAGCCAGGTAATCAAAACAGATTCCTCTCAACATTTGATTATTCAACTAAAAAAATTATTATGTTAGTATTACAACCTACAGTATCAGTGCCAAAGATAGTTGCTGACTATAAGAAAGTTGATATGGAAGTAGCTATAGACAAAATCCATGAATTACATCAAACTGAGTTTCATAGGCAAACCTTAGAGATGTTGTATTCCACAGTCACAACAAAATCTATGAGTGCTCATAAGCTTCAAAATACCATCTCTAATATGCAAGATCAAATGAAGATGGATAAAGCTTCATTATATGAAAAGGATCTAAGGATAAAGGCCTTAGAAGATTTAGTATTACAGGTAGGATATGATCCTACAAACATCAAAGTAGCAGAAGCATTGGTTAAAAAGAAAAATGAGGACATAGCTACCTTGAGGAAACAGCTCAAGCTTCCTCAAAGTGAGCATCCTCAGACAAAGGAAGTTGTATAGGATCAAAAGGAAAAAGATGAAATGATGAGTTTGATACTTCAACTAACAGCTCAAATTTAGGAAATGGAAGTACAAATGGACGAAATTGTTCAAGAGAAGGAGATAGTTAAAGAACTAGTGATTCCCACAGTCATCCCAGTCATCACTGTAGCAGTGCATTCAACTTTTGGAGAAAATTTGGCACCCAAAGAGTCACTGGCCACAACAGTGCCAGTGACTTCTTAAAAAACTTCAGTAACTGAATCATCTACAATAGTGTTGCCACCTACAGATGAAAGTAGTCAACTAGCAAAAGAAATGGAAGAGATGTCCTTGAAGACAAATGAAATAAACGGATTAACAAAGATAAGTGAAAATCTTGAGAAGACAAACAAATCAACTCATATATATGCTAAAATACATGAACAAAATTCCCACATATTGAGTGAAGAGGTAAAGAAGCTCCAAAAAGAATTAAATCTCAAGGATCAGATATCATATATTAAAAATTACCTATGGAATAATGTAATTGAAGCCATCCATGATGTTTGGCCTTCAATTTAGGTAATTTTTGAGCAAAGGGATTTATTATTGGCAACCCAAGCAGAGGTCCAAAATACATAAGATGATTTATCTGATAAACCAAAACAGGCTGTAAGATTAATCAATTTCCTCAATAGTAAGAATAGACAGGAACTGGAAGAACTAAAAATCAATGACAGGACAACAACTATCCTAGAAATTAGGAAAGTCACCACCAAAAGAAATTTAATGAAGCAGATGGAAGAGAAATGTGAAGGAATGAATACTTCTATAACTATATTCATGGTAAAATTCACCAATTTAAGGAAAAAGGGACTTCCTGATATCATGGTTATTAATGATAATTTAATGCCTCAAAATGATTATGACAAGAAGATAAGAGAATATGCCAAGGAATAGGTCAAAAAGCCAACAGGTCAAGGCATTCCCGTAGGAAAAGTATTGTTAAAAAGTTTTGAAGATTTGTTTTATTTGCAGTATGAAATTAAGCACTTATTTGTCATCAAGCCCACATTTTCTAGGTACACTGAGGCTGATGAGAATTTTAGGAAACTCAAAAATATTCGAATTCCTAAACATTAGGATTGACAAGCATTTACTTATTTGCTATGAAGAATGAAAGGCAAATAAATGAAGAAGAAAAAATGTGTTTACTGATTTCACTGTAAAAACAGATTTCACAACAAAAATCAGTTTGACTAAAGGTTAAAGAGTATAAATGAGAAAGAGTATCAGTGAAGGTAGCTTAGATTCTAAAGAATATCTAAAGAGCCAGCAAAGAGGACACATAAGCAGCCAGCTGCTTCTTATCTTAAAACAGTTCCTATTTATTTTGAATAAAATAGGACAGCTTGCTAATTTGTTGAGCAGTTGTCACTATTATTATTGTAAGATATTTTATTTTCTGAAGTTAATTCCTAGAAGTCATCTAGGATATTTTTTCAAACATTATATATAAGTACTTCACTCTTTTTAAGTATTTTTGTGTGGAATAAAATTGCTGGAGATTACTATAGATATTTTGTTGACTTGAAGGCTTTGGATTTCAATTTTGAGTAGCAAACTGGATCAACTATTTGGCATCATACTTCAGGATCCCTGTGATAAGATATCTGGAGTGAAGTACTCTCTTTCACTTGTCATTGTTATTCTTCTTTTGTTACATGCATACATCTTTTTTAATTCTAAATCTGAATGTATAACTAGGAGTATTACTACAGGACATGTTAATAGCACCCTGTTTTTAACTAGTTATCATTTCTTTGTTTTCTTCTGATTTCTAGTGTAGGGAACCCTTAATTTCTCCCTCTCCCGTTTGACCTCTATCTTCTACTTCCCTTTTCCAGATTTAAGGATGCTTAAGTGCCCTTTATCCCGATCATACCATCTCAAAAACCAATTTTCCAAGATCTCCAAGGGTTATCTACCTTGCCCTGGAGACATTTGACCTTTTAGACCTTGATCCCAGTTCTGTTAGCTTGACTTAGACTCCATAGCCCAATGGACAAGTATATTTCCCTCTATCTACCCTCCAAGTGAAATTTTCCCACCAAATCCAACCAAACCAAACCAAAATTTCACTTTAATAACTAGCCTAATATTCACAAACTAAAACAAAGTTAAACTTGAAAGAGAGAGTCCTCTATGAAGCCTAGGAAGGCTAGATCCTAGAGTTTGAAGTAGGTTTTTGGTTACCTATATTATTCTTTGACTAAAAACTAAAATCCCACAACTTAAGAATTTATTGGAGTGATAACAAGAATTTCGCTCCCATTTGACCAACACACTCTTGAATGTCGGGAAGTGCATTGCAGTGCACCCTTGAATGGAGGGAAATGCATATGGAACATAGTTAGTCCCTTGAGAAGCAGCTTTGGTGAGCTCATAAGTGATATAACATATACTTCAAACCTTGGAAATATTGCAATAGAAGTCATGAATGATTTGTTCTTATCTTAGGGCATGTAGCAACTGAAATGATAGGGGATGATAGACCCCATTTCATTGGTCCTGGGGATGATGTCCAGTTTGACCAGGTCATGGGGGATGATGCCCAAATTTACCTATAACATATGCCCCCTAAAGAATGAAGTCAAAATAGTAACAATATTTTTTGAATTAGATGCTTTACGACGTGATGTGTTGGAACTGAAGTGGAGTGGCAACCTGTATTAATCTTACAATACATTACATCATGATATTTTCATCTTGATCACGAATTTCTAAGGGAGGAATTCCCATGCTCAACACATAAACTATGTAATAACATGTACATAGTGCATAAAGTCGTCTACATTGGAATGTTGCCCAATACAGACATGCTTACAGATATAGGCCCATGTTCGGATGACGATCTGTATGTAAGGTCATCATACAGATGATGTGTACAACAATCCTGAAATAGCTCAAATGGATCAAACTAGATCCAGGGTCTTTTTATCTCGTTCACTCGATTGTTCGAGTACAAGTCTAGCCATGCGAATATATCATTTGTAGTCGAACATGGTAAGACATCGTTTGATTACCAGCCAATGATCTGAGTTGTTAACAAATGCGAGAGAACCACCATGATGTTAATGGCTCTCAAGGTACTGCAGTACATTTCGTAAGGCGTGAATAGATGATTTGATGTTGAACGCCAAACAAAATATTTCGATCAAAGGTCCGGAAGCGAGGATCTTGTCGATGTTGTAACAAGCCTCATGGTACTGGAAGAGGATGTTTCTAAGAAAACTTCCTTGATGATGATTTGACGTCGACAGGAAGCCACTTTATCGCGAAATGGGAGTTACTGATTTCATAGACAAAATATGACTTGATATGGCAATGTTCAGGGATGACTGTCATGAGAATGAAGGTTTATGAGTATTGCAAAAGGATGATTATTAAGTGGATGACTTATCTTGAACATATCGGCGACGCTAAGATGAGTTGGAAGCATTGACCCAAAACCGAAGTGAAGGTATGATGAACCATATGTATGAATGAACCGTCAAGAATATTATCCAACCCAAATAGTGATGATGATGGAGTGAAGTGCCATGTTCAAGAGCGACCTGCTACCGTAAAATTTATGTTCACTTTCCCGAATTTTCCCTGGTCATTTTTCGACCGATACCTCTTTATTTTTTAACAAGCTTGAGGAGGGTAACATATGCTTGATCTATAATTCAACCCTTCGGGCGAATAATGTATCACTATTTAGTAATTAACGAGTCTAGAGATGAATGAAACTCGATTCTTGTCATGATCAACAAGCATGTCGCTATTTTATGTTTTAACGAGCCTAACGACAGTGACAACCCGGTCATTTTTCATATTTAGAGAGTTTGAAAAAGAGGACAAAAGAAAGCTCGATAAGTAACTTTCGTAAATTTGTCGCTCAGATCCAAAAAAGTGTAAAATAATACCTAAGAGAACCTCCTAGCCCTGTTCGACTAAGGTTTCCTTTTTCGTAAATAATATATCTCAGTCCGGAAAAGGGTTAAACTTATACTGAGTAGATATCAATTCATTTACTTTTATGAGCTTGAAATACAAGTGCTCGACAATCTTTTCACATCATCGAAGTCTGAAAAGAGCTACAAGAAGACTCTAGGGGTTCCGTTTTCGTTGTTATCGAAGCTCGAAAAAGAGATAAAAGTGCGCTTCAAGTCCTTTTTCTTTTTTATCAAAGCTCGAAAAATACGGATAAAAGTATGCTTTGTGGTCAAATCATTCTTGAAATAAATGTGCACGACTAATCTTCTCATCAGTTGCAAAACTATTTAGAACAAAATCAAATGGATTAAAAATACTTGTTTCATGATAAAAATTGACTAAAACCTTAGTCACAACAATAAATATGATTTTCAAATAATCAAATGACTAATTAAAAGAGTTTTACTATTCATTTTTACCATTTGAAAGTTACCATTTGCATTTTGGAGCTCTGAACTTGTTTTTTCCGCCGAACTTTAGCTGTTGATTGCAATCGATTATGTGGACGGTTTTCATTGTCGTTTGATCCAAGTTGGTGCCATAAACCCCCTCTTTCTTTCAACAGTCATTTCATTTCAAAATTTTAGTGATTTGACCCCCTTAGGGTAATCTTTTTTCAAAAGAGGGTAACGCACCCTTGGGCATCGAAAATTGCATTGGAATGCACTCAAAATGAAGCTTCGATGTAGATGCAATTCACTATCTATTGACCAAGACTGCGTTGGGCACAATTCACATTTTTTATTCTTGCATTGTACCCAAATTTTTCCTAATTTTTTGCATGAAAAGGGGTCTAATGAGTCTTATCGTTATGTTTCATGGATTCATCGGACTAGAATGACAATTACTTGGAGAGAAAGACAGCATGAAGAACAAAACATGATTTCCCTTAATGATCCTAGTACTGTAAGAGCGCTAAGGGATTGTGGGTTGTTAAAGTACTTCCGTCTATCAGGTATGAGGAAACAAATGGAACTATTGGAGTTCCTTGTTTGTGCATGGGATCTAGAAATTAAGGCATTTCACATTAGGGAAAAAGTGGTCCCAATTTCAGTAGAGGACATCTATTTTCTGACAGGCTTGTCGAGAGGCCTACCCATTTCTCTCTTTGGGTCTTCTCTCGGAGGAGAGATGGTGAGAGACTATATTTTTCATTATTTCTCTCCAGGGGCAGAGCCAAGCAAGGATGGGAAAATAAACATCCATGAAATTCATGAATTTCCACTGAGAACCATCTTATTCATGATTGAAAATCTTGCTGGTACCGCTGCACTACATGTAGCGAACAGATCTTATATGCGGTATGCGCTAGAGTGCATGGAACCAACAGTTTTCAAGTGGGTTGAAGTTGTACTCTCTCAAAATGAAAGAACAATTGAGGAAGGCAAAGGGAGGAAGGAATAAAAACTTCAACTATGGTTTGATCCTCATTTCTTTTGCCTTAGAGCGGATTCCACTGATGCAGCCTTAGCATGTGACGTTGGGTGTATCTAACCCTACAGATCCAAGGATGCATAGATGGGTAGTACTAATGGCTAGACATGCAGGCCAATCATCCATTGTGTTCTCAACTACATTCTTCACTTGGTTTAGGCGACAAATTATCGCCATCGATGACTATGCATAGGCAGGAGTCAATTTCCAAAGAGATCTAGACTTAGCTTTACTAGAAGGCACTCAGTGGGGTGCAACCGGTAAGAATTTTTTGACCATGTTTTTTTATTTTTCTAAGGTTTATAATTTTTTTTGTATTTTTATGATTTCCCAAGACTAAACTAAAGTTTTAATGTAATGCAAGTCGGATGATTTCAACCAGTGGGAGAGCCAGAGCATGGAGCGGATGAGCCAGCAAAGAGGGTTGTTGGGAGAGTATTCCTTTAGGATTTAGATATGGTTGAGACTCTTGCTGAGCTTCGGCAGCACATAGAGGGGTTGACCTTCGGGATTCTGGATTGTCGGATCGAAGAGTCACCCATGCAACTACAGCGTCACACTATTGGCATTCCTAACCGTTGGATGTGGTTAGTACGTAGGATAGCTAGATCGATAGCATGTTATCATGAGCATCACTGGTTTAATTTTTACATGTTGCATACATTTTGAGGTCAAATGACCAATGTGTCTTGGGCAAAATTTTTGTAAAAACCTATAACTATCTATCTATTTGATTTTAGTGTTTTCCTATGTTCATTGCGCAATCCTATTCAATTATGTGAATGTATCTTTACATGTGTTTCCAATGTCTGTTTATAACATAATTTGCTAAAGAATCATTCAATGTGTTCAAGTTTCTGGAAATGTGTTGATATTGAATAAAATCAAAATGTCTTTCCAAAAGTTGAACTCTTAGGAACATGCGATGTAGTGTTGGGTTTCTAACATTATAAACACTAGTAAGTTGTAATACCACAAGTTGTGAGTCTAACCTTATGATGATGCGGTTAATACCAAATGAAATGGCATCAAAGAGGAGTTTGGTCAATGCGTTATACTCATTGATATTGTGTGTAGATCAACCAATACAAATCCATTGAAAACTCACTAACTCGTTGTTCGGAGAGAAAATGGCCCACGCTGCAGAGGATAGATTCTTCATACTACGAATAGCACCATCGACATACCCAACAAATGGTTCCAAAGATTCAGACATCTGCGATGAAATGTAAAGCGGATTACTAACGTCAAGAAAACTCTAAAAAAAACTAAGACAATAAATGAAAATCAATAACATATATATACAATATATACAAAAAAATTACTACTCTCATGATTAAGCATAGTAACATTTCATATACAACCCATTTCGGGGTTGTGCCAACGAAATTCCATCGTAATCCACAAACTCATAGGCACCCTTAGCAAGAACTCTTTTGAAAATATAGGGGCCATGCCATAATAGCTCAAATTTCCCTGTACCTATTACATCAGCTTCCTGATCATAAAGAAGGACCAAGTAGCCCTCTGAGAAATTGAGAGGTTGGACATACTTGTCGTATTGCACCTTTATACGTCTCTTATGCGCTTCGTTGGCCAATCGGGCTTCACGATGTGTTTCATCAATATGGATGAGGTTAAAAAGATGTGCTTCTTCAGCAGAGGTGTCAGGTGATCTGAAATTGTGAGAACAAAGTATTTCTCATACAGAGATTGACAGTAAGGGGATTTTACTGGTTATTTCACCTTTACTAGAAAGGATGAAACCAGAAGCTTCTGGCCCACAAACTGGCTCTGCCTAAAG